>OOFB01000788.1:7067-41351 GCA_900323305.1 Trachyrincus murrayi
GTCCAGAAGGAGAGTTCGCTGGGATAGCATTTGGTTTCCGTCAGCCGCTTCCATTGACTTGCAGAGTTACAGTAGCCTAGCTCCTGTTCATGTGAGGGGAATACACTTTTCATTACTTTACAAAGATTTCCAATGTGTTCCGAATAGTCGCTTATTCAAAATGAGTGGCAGTAACAACACAATAAGATTGTAGTTTGTCTACAAGCAAAAAAATAAGATGAAAACTAAGACTTGATAATAAAAATATCCCCATGGTAAGTCATAATTATGAGATAAAAAGTCATAATTATGAGATAGAAAGTCGAAATTATGTCAAAGTAGCAGCTCTTTAGCATGAGTTCTCCTATTCAA
This sequence comes from Trachyrincus murrayi, assembly GCA_900323305.1. Classification (NCBI taxonomy): domain Eukaryota; kingdom Metazoa; phylum Chordata; class Actinopteri; order Gadiformes; family Macrouridae; genus Trachyrincus; species Trachyrincus murrayi. Next base: position 7,419 of record OOFB01000788.1, read on the forward strand.
TTTGACACGGAAATGGATTGTGAGTACATTGAGGATTACTTTAAACGTGGCTTTACAACAGATGAAATACTTCATTTGTTTGCTGATTCACATGGTATTGTAAGAACTCATGCCAAAGAGCTGCTACTTTGACATAATTATGACTTTTTATCTCCTAATTATGACTTACCATGGGGATATTTTTATTATCAAGTCTTAGTTTTCATCTTATTTTTTTTCTTTTACTGGCGGAAATGGGCTTCCATACTACGTGTGATGCGCCGCTGGCGCAATTATATTATCAGCTGCTTCTGGCTGGGTAGTCTCCGCGGAGGGTAACCAGGTGTTTGTGTGACAGCACTACGGGTGGTACAGCGCTGTAGAAGAGTCTCGCAATCGGTGCACATCGCCTTGGCATTGCTCAAGCCAACAGGTCCCGCTAACTCTTCTAAAGCGAGAGTGTGGTCTGGTTTCACGAGTTTTTGCCTAGTAGTAGGGAAAGTTGAAATAATAACACATGATGACACTTATTATTAAACGATCTATGATTATTCAATTAAATTGGATGTTTTTGCAACTTTGGGTTAGGGTTATTTTTGCTTCGTTTATTTTATTTTTTTGAAAGCTCTAAGCCATGATCGACAGACATATAACCACTCTGACTCTTTTTAGTCCCTTCCAATCACGAGGCTGAAGTTGGCTACTTTTTAGTGATATGTCGGTCACGAACGAGTCAGCTCTATGAGCCGGCTTCATTAAGTGAGAGCCGATTTCTTTTTTTTGTAAATTAATACGAATTAATACAAGACAAGGAGAATATAATGATCTTTTCGACATACTGCTCGGACTGAATGTTGCGTTGATGTGTATGTGCGCCAATGAAAATGTGCAACACACTCACCCAACCCGCGACAACAAACCTCTCTTAAATTTACATTTCTAGTAGGCTAATCTAGATTCTGTGCAATGTCAGTGCGTTGTGTTGCTTTTCAAGTAGCGCATGCATTGGATTTTTCCTACGTGTGCGCTGAAAACGCATCCTTCTGCCAAACCGGATATAGTATTTTGTATAAAATAATGTATAACTAATGTAATAATGTAATGTTTAATTACGGAGTTGGTGTAACGGTCGCAGCGTTGGGCTCTGGTGGGGAATACACAATAGACACAATGAGACTACAGTCTTACATGCCATGTTCAGAGGCTAATAAATTCAGGATTCTGATACTTTGTTACACTGTTTGTCATACACAAGTATCAGATTTTTCAGACATTTTGAAAATAAGGGGCAAAATAAGCAATTAGGGAAAAATTGCAATGACAATGAGACTACAGTCTGACATGCCATATTTAGAGGCTAATCAAAAACAATTGCTACAGTAAAATCTCTTGAAATTCTGGATTCTGATACTTGGTTACATTGTTTGTCATCACTTTTCACCTTTCTCATTTAGTTACAGTCCATCTTGTCATGTTGTGTTTCTGGTCGCTTCATATCGTAGCTTTTCATTTTTAAATATATTCCATAGAAAAATGCAAACTGGACAGTCATTGTTTGTTTTATTTTTCTGAACAGACAGAGTATTCATAACAGATTAGGCATTTTAGAAATCTCTCACAGTACAGGACAGAGATTAGTCACTAAATAGAGCCATCTACAGGACAAATAACGTTATTGTGGCCATTTAAGGTGGACTGAAAAATTCGAACAAGGAGCTGGTGAATAAGCAACCAACTTGTCTCATTTCCAATCGATGGTCAGCCATGTCACGTTTGTTGTGGTTCCACCGGTCAGGTTGTTTCCAGTCGAGATCCATTCCATGAAACACTCGCCTACAGATCCTCGCACCCAGAAACATGATAAGTCTAAACAAATTTGAAGCGAAAGAAAGTGAAACACCCCATTCACACAGATTTGAGCTCGTCTGCCATCAGACTTTAAACGTTAATCTGAAGTCTGATTTGTCAGCCTACACATATGCAGACAGAGGGGCATGGAGGAGCATGAAGTTCTTGACTTATAATTGTGTTGTCTTGATTTTCATCCTTGTGTTGATTTGCAACATTGAAGATACTGATGAAAGACTAACCGCATACAAATCAACACAGTGAGTATAGTGGACTTCTGGTGGAGTAGGCCTGTGTTCTGTCACCATCCAGGGGGAGGATGTAGAGGGAGTGGATTTGTACAGGTTTCTGTGAGTGACCATGAACAATAAACTGGACTTAAACGTGTGCAACTGGCTGCTGCAGATGTTCCACCAGTCTGTGGTGGCCAGTGCACTCTTCTTCACTGTGGTGTGCTGGGAAGGCGGCATCGAGGCTGGGGATGCCAAACGACTGAACAATCTGGTGAGAAGGGCCAGCTCTGTTGTTGACCTTAAGTCGGACAGCCGGGAGGAAGTGGATGACAGAAGGATGAGAGGAATGCTTGACTGTGTCTCAATTTGGAGGATGCTGCCTAAATAGGTGGCAAATATAGGTAATATATAGCGGTGTATTTCCCAATTCAGTAGGAAGTGTAGGATACATTCTAACTAGCAATTGAGATTCAGCAACATTTCAAGGAAGCAAGGAAGCAGGATGGTTCCTTTGTTGGTGTAGGATATCCCATAAAGCTGTGTGGCACAAGGTCTGCTTAATCTTTTAAATAAACACATGTAATTCACAATTTTTTCAAGAAATAAAAATCTGCGCACAGCATAATAATTTTGACGTCATTCCCCATAGTAAATAGACGTATGTGACTTTTCTTCATAGTCAGGGGATGCTAGCTGGTTATGCTGTCTCACTTTGTGAAGCACTTTCACAAAGTAGGTAGGTAACAAGGAAGCCTTCTTATCCTCTTTGACGAGCTACAGCCTTCGTGCTGCCGGCCACCAGACTGCTCAATGGCAGTAACCTCAGAACCAGCAAGTGATGACATCACCCCCTCCACTCGACTTAACCCTACTTAACACCTGCTTAACCCTACTCAACCTCCCCCTAGACACTTCCCCCCGGACAAGGACATTACACATTACTCTGGAAACTGGAACATCTGGACTTATTTGTTGTACACACGATGGCACTGGACACTTTAGTCACCCACTTATGTATAACGGACCGGTCAATAATGACGTTTCAATAATGTAGCATATACTGGACACTTTAGACACAAGGTGCACATACGTTTTTAACTCACCAAACTTAACCGCTCTGCACTTACTGTACTGTTTTTGCATTACTGTCCTTTATTTTCCTGATTTTGCACTATTGTTGTATGTGGTATAGGCCTACTGCTAAAAAACTAGCTGTGGCAATACATTGAACTTGACTTGAACTTGCCACTTATGTATGCATTATAAATTTATTTTTACATTTACATTGCTACTACTCGGAGCAAGTCATATTTTTTGTATTTGAACCCTAACCCTGTTTTTACTCTCTTGAAGTTTAATCTATATAATTCTTTAATTTCTATAATTTTATCATCACATTGAATAAATCCAATGTGTACATTTAGTTAGACTCACTGAAGTAATGACTCTCCAGTATTAGCTTTGTAATCGTCACTAAATGTTATGACAGGTTATAACAATAGGGTGACCAGACGTCCCCGTTTTCCGGGGACAGTCCCAGTTTTTGGTGGCCTGTCGCCGGCTGGAGCGGTCCCCGGAAATGTCCCCGTTTTTAATAAAGAAAATACAACTCTCAAAAAAGTGATTCCATGTCCACAGCGACGCGTGAGTGGCCGGTTGTCTGTCTGCCAACAGGTGACGGGCAGCGCGAGCTGCTCTGTTCTCCTCCGTCCGTGGCAAGCGGGCCAAAATCGTAGGTTCTGTTGTAGCAGTCAGGACATTATTAGGTGTTACACCGCCTGTATGATGTTGCTATTGCTTGAAGTTGCCAATACGTATGTATACTTTCTTATCAACTGCGGGATAATTGCTCTTTTTGCTTATGACAATTAAATACTGTGCTATGAAATTATTCATACAATCCGTTAAATTGGACATTAATATTTTTATTGAATATTATAATATATTTTTGTGCTGGTGTTATGTGTTGAGGAGTGTTTACTTGTTCTAATCTGCCCCATGATACATTTTCTGTTTATACAGAGGAAAATATTGAATAGAAGTCAAGATACAGATAGGACATACGAAAAAGTGGAGAGCAAGAGGTGTAAAGAGGAGAAACTAAGTGAGAGGAAGGAGGGGAAAGTGGAGAAGTAGAGGAGTAAAGAGGAAGGATAGTGGGAAAAGTGAAGAGGAGTAAAGAGAGGAAGGAGTGTGAGAAAATTGGAATTATCATAAAATATAACAAAAAAATAATATGGGATATTTTGTGGATATTTGGACCGCCAAACTATGGCCCCATTTGAGAAATGTGGTCACCTTATATAACAACGCACTCTTATAATAACCATAAAGCAACGCCATCGCCAACACCATCTATGATGCAGTCAGGATATCGTCATGCTTTTACTTTGAAATGGAAAAAGGAGGCATATCCTCCTTCCCCGTGCTTACCCCGTGCTGCTTACTGAACCTGAACCTGGTTATGTTGTCGTCTTTTCGCAGGGTCGCTTACTTTATCGTCTATCGTCATCTGCATGTTCCTTGATCGGAAGTCAAGTTTTTGTAATCATAGGTGAGATGCGGTCTTGGACCATGCTTTTAACATTAGCCATGTTTGACTAGCTCAAACTGCACACTTTTGTGAGAAAGCTAGACCTACAAATACAATACATTATCCAGACTTTAACTGCAAGCCCCAACCCCGTGTCACGACAATTTCACAATAAAAGCAAATCCAAGGCAGTCGTGTTATTGCTTTTATTAGGTTAATTGACACGTTTGCTTCACTTAAGAACCACTTCGGTATATTTAGAAGAATCATACGTTACGTGATATCTTAACGTGAACGACATATTGCCATAAAGGTTTGAGGTTTATGTAAACAATCGGCTGTCCCTTTAATTTGATGATACCAGGGATGGTGTAAATTTGCATTGCTTCCCAGGAAAGATAAGAGTTTTTTCCAAGAGAGAATTTCCCCATATATTTGTTAGTAACATGATATAATATAATCATAATATAAGCAATCTGATCACCAAATACATATAAAGTGCTGCTAATTGATGTAGTCATCATAAAGGGGACTTATGGAGCTGCGGTCTTATAGAATACGCTGCAAGAAAATGTTTTACTTATGGAAATTAATTAAACGTTTTAATGTTAATAGAGATTAACTCCCTTCTATTTTTGCTTCCTTTCAGAGAGAATGAATTGTCTATTAAAGCAGAGCCTAACAAGTGGGCTGAGAAGGATGTCAGTGGATCTGCTTCAAAGACCATACTCCCAGAAGCCATTACCAACTTTAACTCTCTTCACAAAGGTCTCTCTCTCTCGTATTCATAATTTTTTTTACATGTGTAAGCGTTTTGGTGGTGACAGTGTGTGTGTGTGTGTGTGTGTGTGTGTGTGTGTGTGTGTGTCATGCAGGACCCTTGCCCGTTGTGTGATGATGCTAAAGAAACGCTTCAACCATATAAACACAGGGTAAGGATGCATCTTAATGGAGATAAACTAAGTATGATTAATGATCATGATCATTAATGATATTAATGATCTTTCTTTGTTCCTTCAGTTTCTGTTTCAGACAGTAGATATCACATTGCCAGAAAACAAAACATGGTATGATAGGTACAAATATGATATTCCAGTATTCCATTTAAACGGACATTTCCTGATGATGCATCGAGTTGACACTGGATTACTGGAACAACACTTGACTCAAGCAGAGAAAGAATAAATAACATATTGTTTTAGTGAAATAAAGATTTTCATTGTGTTGCATATGCTTCTTATTTTGTCACAATTAAGCACTGTATTCATACACTGTATTGGCAGATATGCATTAGCAATTCGTTTTTTGGTGGACAATTGATTTCTGGAATGATTTTGGTCATATTTGGAAATTTCTGTTTTCTTCTCAATATCTACCAATACATAAGATGTGAATAATGCCGGTCAGTGATCTACTTAATTCAACTGATTTTGAATAATGTATTTGATTTGATTTTAGCCTTGCTTTATTGCGTCACAGTTTTTCCATTAAGCGTTCCAAATCATTCCCTAATCTTTGGAACGCTTAATATTCAGAAGCTTTTTATTATACATTTTGACATCGTAATTCAGTGCGAATGTTTTTGTAATGTTTTTTCTTTTTCATTGTTAATTGACCTATTGGTAGTGCAGAGTCCATCGTCACTTTGAATGGATATTAATTCAAAGCAAAGCATGTCCTGCCCTGTTATATTAACAAACACCGAAATACTGAGTGAATATAATTAATCACTGCATGTTTATGTTTGATAATATTCCATGGTAGGCTTACTGCTGACTTGGGGTGGCAGTATACAGATTTGTTTTATCGGTTTAGTGCACGGTATTAATCTGAAGAGAAAGAAGTCGCAGAAGGCTGGCTTTTGAACAACCAGGTTTCCCTCTGCATGTGACGTAAACGTCCTGCGTGCAAATAACCTCGTTCCCATGCAAGCACCCAACCATTGCGTTGCGCCATGCTATTGGCCTAGAGATCTTCTTTCAAATATTTACTATCGGCCATGTTTGTTACTGAAACTGCCCTTTCATTCAGTTGAAAACTGAAAATCCTTGCGGCAGCGTCGTCGCGCACCATTTAATTGTTTACCGGTGTATTTTTTCTAGTCTTTAGTATATCGTATTCGACGTTAATTTTGGTTAAGTAATATTTTGTCTTCTATGTATTTTTCTAATGTATACGTTAAAGTAATTTTCTTAGCACGTGTAATGATCGTAATTTGTCAACAGTTAACGAGTTTACATTGAATTCGAAAATATCGCAGCCCCACTATATTTTTCCCATTGTTATATTTTTTAACTTATTCGGTCAATTGATCAGTTTAATTTACAATGGCGACCGCAGCCGCAACCCCAGCCAGCCAAAGAAGAAGCACATGCTCCGGGAGCACGCCGTTGAGCCCCACCAGACTCACGAGGTTACAAGAGAAAAGAGAGCTGAGCGATTTGAATGACCGCCTGGCAGTTTATATAGATACAGTTCGGAGCCTGGAGTCTGAGAACACGGTGCTTCACCTTCAAATATCCGAAAAGAGAGACGAAACCAGCCGCGAAGTGTCTGGACTGAAAGCGCTGTATGAAACGGAGCTCGCGGACACCAGGATTTCTCTGGACGAGTCTGCGAAGGAGCGCGCGTGGCTGCAGATAGAATTAGGAAAGCTTAAATCGGATCACGATCAGTTACTACAGAGGTAAATTGTGATGCTATACCGTAATTGACTGCGACAAAACGATACTATTAGTGCTTTCTACCTACTAACGGTGAATCTAACGTTACAATAATGAATATCTAATATTACGCAAAATATCCCGTTTTCTCGTTATGTGGCCATGCACAATTTTGTTCCACTATTGTGCACTATATACATAAAGCGTGTTGGTCTGGATGTGTGCTTGAAGTAAACAAATGTAAAGCCTTCAGCCGAAGTAATAAGACGCTGTCTGCAAAATGGAAATTTGTGTTAAATGTACAATATTACAAACGATGTATAGATATGCCTTAATGTTTATTCAGTTATAATGCATGTAGATGCGAAGTATGGAACTCGGCAGTCAAATCGTCATTACAATTGTGACATTCCAAACGTCAATAAACTAGTGTAGCCAACTTTATTACACGCGCACACACCCCCTTTGTGAGTCAGTGGCTGTTTGTCCACAACACTTGTGTAAACAGGTGTGGCCAGGGTTTGGAATGCAGCCATAGCAGCAGGAAGGCCCTTGTCTGACAGGAGTCTGTCCTCTCTTAGTGGCCAGCTGTTTGAAAAGAGTTGGGCGATCATGTCAAACAGAATATTTGCCTCTTTTTTGTATAATTTATTTAGAAATTGTTAATCTGATTTGGCACACTGCTTTTCTTTGTTGCTACCCTTATTCATTTACCAAAAAACTAAAAGTGGCATAATTGTAGCTAGTTTCTAGTCACGTGTCTTCATCTTTTGTTTGCTTGTGTTTTATAAGCGCATTCCTAGTCACATAACCAAACTTGTGGTAATTCAACTCCTATTCTCTCCCTTTCTTTAGCTACACTAAGAGGGATGCTGAAGCTGCCGCTTCCCGGGCCAGAGTGAAGGATCTGGAAGCTCAGCTGAACTCTAAGGAGGCAACGTTAGCCACAACACTGTCTGAGAAGAGAGGGCTGGAGGCCAGTCTAGCGGACGCACATGGGCGGCTTCAAGAGGTGTGATTTTGAGTAATTTTTCCCTAACTATATCACCAAAAATATTTAGTGGGAATTTAGTTCCAGGAGTCTAGGAACAGAGTGCTTTGAGGATCAACATATATGGGATCAAAACGTTTTTATTGGTGAAAATAAACACCTTATGGTGAGCAATGTACAGTGTGCGGACTCTACTCTTTCAAACATAAAGTCAACTAACCATCATATTGTCCCTCAGCTGGACGTGGGCCTTTCACAGAGCAAGAGCCATCTGGCCGAAGAAACCCTGATGAGGGTGGACCTGGAGAACCGCTGCCAGAGTTTGGTGGAGGAACTGCAATTCCGCAAGAGCCTGTATGATGGGGTAAGAAAATAGTTCGCATTCCTATTATTAGCATTGCTTGACAATGGAGATTGTTGGACATGCAGAATGTATTTCCAGAGCACCACATTCTTTAATTGAAGGGAAAGGTGATTTGAATGTAATGGCTTACATGAGGACATGCAGCAGTTCTAATTTGGCCATGTATGTGTGCCCAATAACAAGAGTGTGGCGATGCTGCTAATCCCCCCTGCCCATTTAAAATGGGAAGTTTGCACTTGCACTCGGAAGAAGGCCTATTTGACTATTTTGCAACGTTGCAGGAACTGAAGGAAACCCGGCAAAGGCATGAGAGTCACCTGGTGGAGGTGGACTCTGGGAAGCAGGTGGAGTATGAGTACAAGTTGGCAGGAGCCCTGTCTGAGATCAGAGCCCAACAGACTGAACAGGTTGACATTTACAAGAGAGAGATGGAGAACACCTACATGGCCAAGGTATGGAAATGTCCACACGCGCGCATTGTAAAAAAAACACTATTTATATACCCGGTTTGTACCGACGTCATAGTCTTTTCTTTGGACTGTATTCAAGGAAGCAACTTTGTAGGGTTGAACACTGGGAGATACAAATGTGAACTACAGCATATATATTTTCTCTCTCTCTCTCTCTCTCTCTCTCTCTCTCTCTCTCTCTCTCTCTCTCTCTCTCACACACAGCTGGAGGACGCACGTCTATCCTCTCAGATGAGCAGCTCATCGGCCACCATGACCCGCGAAGAGCTGAGGGAATCATCCCTGAGAGTCGACAGTCTCTCTGCACAGCTAGCAGGCCTACAGAAAGAGGTAGGTGCCTTGTTAGTTACATTTGAACCAAAGGCTTGTTCCAATAGGCATGATTGAAGTCTCGCATTTGTGCGGGTATTTTTTTCAGGTTAGCACATCTCTATATTTAGTCACATATGCAATCAAAATGGGCTTAGTGTAGAGATACACAGGATTCTCAATCAGTAGCCTAAGGCGGGCAATTTATTCAAAAGGAACCTTTAACCTGACATTACTTAAGCCCAGCCCTTTGACTCTTAACCCAGACTCCTACAGATACAGTTACGAGCTAGCTGCTGTTTGGCTGGCTTGCGAAGTCAGATGAGCCTGTTAATTTCCAGGTGAAAGAAATTCCATAAAAAAGAAACGCCCTAAATGTGTTTTCCTTTCAGCAACAAAGTCAAATAAAAGTTTGTATTCACTTCAGGCACGTGGCTGCCGTGATCGCATCGATGAGCTGGAGGCGGCGCTGGCCAAAGAGAAGGACACCAGCCGCCAGCTGTTGGCCCACAAAGACCAGGAGATCTACGAGATCCGGGCCAAGATGCAGCTTCACCTGGACGAGTACGGACAGCTACTGGATGTCAAGCTCGCCTTGGACATGGAGATCAGCGCCTACCGCAAGTTGCTGGAAGGCGAAGAAGAAAGGTTAGAACCCCACATTGACCCGCACTGATTGGTTGATTGACCAAATGCTGGGAATGGCGACAAACCTAGTTTTGTGCATGAGATAAACTATCTAAAATAATTAGGCTGTAAATACACAAGGATACAGTAAGTCAGTCTCCATTTATGGCTTGATAGGCGCTAAAATAAGAGGAATCAATGAATTAATGTTGGGACAATGTCTTGCCATCGATGGACACTTGCCACTCGTTTTCACATGGCTGGTTTCAGGTGATTTGAGCGCACAGTTAGGGGCAATAAAGGTCCGGAACATTCTGTACATTTACGTGCACACTAAAACGATCTTGATCAGATGAAGACAATGATTAAAATTGTGAGCTGTCATGGAAAGACCGTGGTTCAATTAAGCCGTCTCATTTATTCCCGGAGCAAAAGCAGAAGGAACCAAAGTAAAAAAATTTTAACATAATTTGTCCATGACTAATTGTTTACTACAACCGCCCCTCTATTGTATAGGCTGCAGTTGTCTCCCAGCCCATCGTCACGCGTCACAGTGTCTCGGGCCACATCCAGCAGCCGCAGTGTGCGCACCACGAAGAGCAAGAGAAAGCGTGTCGACATGGAGGAGGAGCAGGAGGGCAGCTGCGTCTCCATCGCCCACTCGGCCTCGGCCACCGGAGCCGTGTGTGTTGACGAGCTGGACACCGACGGCAAGTTCATTCGTCTGCACAACACGGGCGACGAGGTAAGTCTTGGTTTATCCGAATATCTGTACAATCGTTTAGAAAGGGATTGAGCCTCCATCGATCATTTGGATCCTTTTCATTGAGATGTTGTTTCTGGTGACTTCTATCTATAGGCCCAGGCCATGGTAGGCTACGAGATAACCAGGATGGTCGGAGAGACCTCAGCGACGTACAAGTTCACCCCTAAAGCCGTCTTAAAGGCAGACCATAAAGTCACGGTAAAGCTGCAATAATTTTTACTACTCTTATATAGCAGTTGTTTCCATCAGCGAAGCATTTCAACATATAGCCCTCTTGCACTTTGTCTATTTTAATGTCTATACTGTCTGTTTTCATGATATTGAGCTCAAAGGACAATACCGGTCTGGGTGATCAAACCATCGTAACTGTCTCTCACTAAAACATCTGTTAACAATATAATTTGTCCAAAATACTTTGTTGTGCCGATTCTGCCCAAGAGCTTTTCGCGTGAACGCACCTGCCACGAATAGCAACAATAGCAATATATCCTTGCGATAAGACATTTTGTAAAGTACTTACATTTTGTAAAGTATGGCGATTCACTGTTATGTTGTATACAAACTCTGTACTGACTGACGAACATTGATTTCAAAAGACGAAAGTGCTATATTGCTGTTATTATAAGCAAAATGCTCTTCGGCAGAATGGGAACATGGAAGTCATTTTGACAAATTATATTGGTAACAGATGAAATCAGGAGACAGTTACGATGGTTTGATCACCCAGACCAGTATTGTCCTTTGATACAATATTTATGCAAAGTAAAAAAATTATCCGAACTGCGAATGCCGGGATCAGACTACACAAATTCAGCCCGATTCCAATACGATTTTGGTGCCACAGACAATCTTGAGTTACAGCCGATTATGAATGTCGGGATGTTGCATCGGGCTGTTGTATCCCATGTAGTGTGACATGGCCAACAGCTTGCAATGTGTCGTCTGGGACACGCTACGATGCCCTGGCGTAAAGTCTAGCGTGTTTTTTTTTTACCATTGTCTGACAACTCCTTCAACGTGATCAAACGTGTAGTGTGCCCTGTCTCCAGACCAAGTCACAGCAAGAGTTTATGATGCAATAATCGCTTAATTTGACATGGTGACCTACACATTTTTGTGAAAGACAAAAATGTGTAGTCTGATCCTGGCATAATATGCGTAGGCCTGCTCCATCTTGTAATCCAGCATTAGTATTCCAAAAGCATACTTTAGTGTTAAAGGATGAAACTTTTGAAATGCCGTCCTAGAATATCTTATATCAAAAACACCTTAAAAATGCTCTGTCCCGATCTTGCATGCACATGTGGCACACTACTGCTATCGTGCCCTGCTGCAGGGCAGGTGAATACATATGAACTGAACTGAGGTCAACAATGAAGTGGTGTGATTTTGCTGTGCCGTGTCCAGCTGTGGGCGTCGGATGCAGGGGTGAGTGCCAACCCCCCGACAGACCTGCTGTGGAAGGGCCAGGCGTCGTGGGCCAGCGGACAGGATGTCTGTGTTGTGCTGACAAACCCCGAGGGAGAGGTGAGTCCCAACCACGTTTTGATTCATCTCCTCACGTTTTAGTCCACATGGTCAACAGCGTTTACCTTCCATTAATGTCCTGTATCCCTGTATTGTTTGGCAGGCTGTTGTTCTAACCCTAAATCGGCCTCAAAGTTAAAAAAAACGCTGTGTTTGTGTAGGAGGTGGCCAGAAGATCCACCACGTTCAATGCTGCCATAGATGAGCAGGATGAATATGATGAAGACGTAGAGGTCATTGAGGAGGACCTCTTTCACCAGCAGGTACAAACTAAATAGTTGTATCAAGCTTAAATTAGTGGTGTAACTTTTGAGTGGTGTAATTGTAAATGATAAAACCCAAACCAAGAGTGCAATTAATCATTACATTATAAATATTACCAGCCAGATCATTCGATAATTTGTCAGAGCACCGTGTTGTGAATGAAAAATTTAGCAATTTACCTTTATGGTAAATGGCCACAAAAAAGTGGGATCTAATTTCAGTGTATATAATGTCAGTGTATATAGAGAATATTAGCAGTTCACAACAGATTAAAAAAAAAAGTTATACTATCTGCAGACGTTATGTTGGTAATTTGACTGGTACAATAGTCTCTAAATCTTACTGTGCCCTTCAGCCAATCATGTGCATGTTTTCACTTTTGCATTGGATTACCTATTCCATGTGATTCTGTTGGTTTTAATGTTCTGCTCCTTCCTCTCCAGGGAGAGCCACTGGCTATAAGGAGAGGCTGCTCAATCATGTGAAAACACCACTAGCAGAAGCTGTTGTTGGGGCCCATTCTGCCACCACACAACTCATCAGTTTTCTATATACCTGTGTGATACCTGTTTTCTTTTAGTGAGAATGCCAAATCAGTTTAGTACATTTGCTTTGTCTACATTGAAGTACACACACACACACACACACACACACACACACACACACACACACACACACACAATAGCAGTCTGTTTTTTTGTAGAGAACACTGTTTCAAGTTTTAATAAACCTGATAAAATAAAGTGTCTGAGCAGTATATCAAACACAAAACTTCATCTTCACCTAACCATGACATATGTAGGCTTATGAATAGCATATTAATCATGTCAAATTTAGACATTTCACTGTACATTTAAAAGTAAAGCTCTGTCAATACCACAGAGTCCATTTGACGATTTTAAGAGTTTAAATTGTTTGATAAACCTTGGGATGGCTACAGAAGACTTAAATGACATTTGGAACAAGACTCCAATGGCCACTTAACAGAATGACATGGTATATTGAGAGCTCTTCAAGTAGGCTTGTGGATTAGTTTATTTATATACACACTAAATTCTTTGGAATATTGAGGGGTTGTGTGTCTGCATACAAGAAAAATGTTCTATGATGGCCAACACCTGCATCAGCCAATCAAAGTTCCAGGCTGCCAGCACTGGAAAAAAGTCCTAAACAAACATCTTGTATATACCAACATTCAACCTTATCAAACACATTTGAATGGAATCATTGGGGCACAAATTTAGGCTACTAGGGGTTTCTTGGTTGTATAATAGTTGTATCGATTACTTAACCGAACGGGGAGTACTTGTACTCTACAATCTCAAATGATGCTGAATGTCTATGGCATGCACCGAAGGTACGCATCACTGCAGTTCGCTTTTAAAGTAATATGATTCAGTTCTGAATTGTACTCCATGTCTGATCAGGGCATTTAACCAACTTTGAAGGGTACACTTTAGATGGCAGCAAACTCCCAATGTTTGTCTAGTTGTGTAGTTAGTCATACACAGTACGAAATGACGAGATTAAACGCATGTTGATTGCCAATAAGGTTTCGTTCCAAGCTTGTCGCTAGGTAAATCTATTTGGACATTGTTTTGGAGAAATAAATCAATCCTTTTCAATAGTAAACTGCATTCACCAGGTTATCCTGTTGATGTTTATACTGTAGTGCAACTATTCAACCATGTTCTATATAATCGTTGACTCAGTCGTGAAAGATTAAAAGAGCCAGATGTTGATTTGAATGTCTTACTACAATGAAAAATGGTAATGTGGTCATTTTCTGGGTCGAAGAAGACTGAGATGAGTTGAAGGTAATCAGAGTTTTATTGTAACAATGGGTAGGAACTTGGAAGCACTGCAATACAGCTGTCGTCAGAGGGATGTCTCGGGATCAATGCTCAGTGTGCGAGTCCGAACAGATACTTAAAAGACTGGTCTTTCGTATTATGATTAAGAGACCAACATGTGTTTGGAAGTTATCGGGACCTACAATAATCAGCTGGAACAGACATCTAACGTGTCCCAGATTACCTGAGACGTTAGATTACATATAAAGTCTGGCAGACAAGCTCAAATCTGGGTGAATTTGTACTTATTTTAACCATGTATTTATATACATGGTTAAAATAAGTACAACAATGGTTTATTTACGAATCAGACACAAGCTTCAGAGTGCTCAATGCAATACAGTCTAGTTTTGTTTGACATTTTAACACTATATAAATGTATCTTTTTAGGGACAAAATATATTCTCAATAAAGTAAAACTTGACAATTATAGTTTTGCACTGACAACCGTTTCATGAAGGTTAACGTTGCCTGGGTTCTTCATTCGAACTTGATGCCCTGGGCCAGAGGAAGCTCCTTGCTGTAGTTGATCGTGCTGGAAGGAAAAGGTTTTAATTTTAACCACCTTGTATTTGCACTCGAAACTGACAACATGCATACAGTTAACAGTTGATAACGGAGATTGTGCCAGGTCGCTTTCATGTTTGGTTTACACCATAGACTAGGGTTGGGTGGTCGTTTCTATTTTCATATTGTCCAATCATGGTCACTCTAGACATGGTCAGTTCGACGAAGACCCTGATTCCATCATGGAAGCAACAGCCATGGGGGGAGCTGACACACGTGTCCAAACAATAACCACCATCATTGTCTCTCTAGCAGCAGAGACATTCGGGTTGGAGGAAAAGAAGCAGCAAAGGCCCCATACACCATGAGCAACAGAGCGACCGAGATCCTCCAGCTCAGGAAGGAGCTGAAGAGCCTGAGGCGACAGTACAAGGTAGCGAGTGAGGAGGCGAGGGGTGCTTCTCTCAGAGCTGCGCCTCCTCCTCCGCAAGAAGCTCACTACCTCGACGAGAGCAGAGTGGCATCCGAGGCGAAGGAAGGAGAGGGCCAGGAAGCGGACCGCCTTTCTAGCTAATCCGTTGGGGTTTACTGAACAGCTGCTGGGGCAGAAGCACAGTGGGCAGCTCACCGCCACCCCCAAAGCTGAGATGGACAGCTACCTCAGAGACACCTTCAGTGACGCAACCGGGGAGCAAGATCTGGGCCAAAGCAAGTCCTTGATTAATCCACCTGCACCAACCCTGGACTTTGAGGAAAAGGAGCACCACCTTGAAGGAGGTGGTCAAAAAGGCACAAGTGAGCTCAGCACCGGGACAGAGGGCGGTACCCTACAAGGTGTACAAGTACTGCCCAAAGCTACTCCACAGGCTCTGGAGGTTCCTGAAGGTGATCTGGAGGAGGGGCAAGGTCGCTCATCAGTGGAGATGTGCGGAAGGGGTGTGGATTCAGAGAATATCAATCAGGTCACAACCATCTCGCTGCTCAGTGTTGAAGGGAAGATATTCTTCAACTACTGAGCCTCTGTTTTTGTTCAGATCAGTAGTGGAGTGGATCAGGAGTGCTTCTACCATCCTGTTATTTACCTATGATGCCAAACCAGTGATCAGGCTAAATCATGACATGCTAGTGAAGTTGTGATGAAATTACCAGTTTCATGAAGAACACTGGAGTAGAAACTCTAGGAAGCATGTGACAAATTAGCTGAACTACTTGGCATGGTCAATGTGCCTTGGCATCTTAAATGACGTGAAAATTTGACTCATTGCTATTGAAGTCACATGGGTGAAAGATGCACAAGGATTAGAAACCAGTATGAAAATCGCCAGTTGCCCAGACAAATAACACTGCAACTGAAACCCACATGTAGGAAAGTGTAACAACGGTAAAGTGATTTATTCTGCTCACTCACCATGTTGAGCGCCTCATGTACTGCTTCCAAGAATCGCTGCCTGACTCCCTTCCTCCTCCCGTGTGTTTCTCACCACCTAGACGCAGACCAGGTCATGGATGTTATGTTAATTATTATTCTTACCATTTTAACAACTCTATGTCAAAGGAAAGTCAACTCTGTCTGGACACTGCTTGACATACCAAAGGCTCCTCCGATCTCAGCTCCGCTCGTGGGAATGTTGACATTCACAATGCCACAGTCTGATCCCTTGGGTCTGGACAGAGGACAAGAATCCACTTTAAAAACTACATTTCAATAAAGTATGATTCAAATACCAACAGACCTGAAGGGAGAATTAGAAGATTGGGGGAAAAAAAAGGGTCTGTGAATATTATGCTGTGGTTGAATAACACAGTAAACAACATGAAATGAAATACATTTGGTTGTCATAAAGGTATTATAGATTATATACAAGATATTATTATGTTGTAATCTAACTGTTCGCTTTAACGAAACAGCACTTTGAATCAGAGGTGATGATGGCTCTATGAACACATATGATTGTGTTTTTAGGTTTGAATGGAACTGTGTATGAGCCCTTACCCCAGCCAGCGGAAAACCCTTCCCATATCTTTGGTGAAGATACTGCTGGACAGGCCCTGCTTCACCTCATTGTTCCAGGCAAAGGCCTCCTCCTCATCCTGGACAGACATACATAGTTATATCCAAAAACATCTGCCTCTTTCAAGGACGAGAAGTCTTAAAAAAAAATAAAAAAAATAAAAAAAGGTTCTATCCTTTAACCTATAGTTAGGAATTATTTACCACATTTTGAATCTATACTTTAAAAGCTAAAATTTGGAGCTGAAATGTAAAAATGAGTCAAATGTCTGTCAACGTTTTCTTTGCGTTAGATATAGTTGTTCCTGTCTGCATCATAGGACACGCACACAGGAAAAGTAAAGGGAAAAATGCTAACATTTAACTCCTAAGTACACAGTGTATTTGCCTATGACACGTTTGAGAAGTGCATCGACAAGTAGACTCATCGGAAACTCACAATAAGCATGCTTAGTGGTCTTTACGTTTAAGTGTACCTTAAACTTGAGGACATAGAGGATGGGCACAAAGGTTTCAGTGTGAACGATGGGGGCGTCATGGGCTAGTCCGGTGATAATAGTCGGTTCAACATAGTTTCCAGGTCGATCTATCACCTTGAAAAAAAAAGATGAAAATCACGTCAAATTATGCTATATTTTATTATATCTTTTCCCCACTGTGGAGTGTGTGTTGTTGGTGGCTGGTTTAAACTTTACAATAAACCGGTTTAATCATCATCTGCCTGTGTCCTGCTGTTGGAGGAGCCCTAAAAAGCCACTGTAGTTGGCATTTAGCAGGGGAAACTGCCATACCCACACAATACAAAAAAAGCTTATTTTGACAAAGAACATGCTTTGCTACTTTGTATTAAATGGTACAGTATCTGTAATGCCTAAAGTCAAACATCAAACACTTGGACTCATTGCAGATTGAAGTGTTTTAATCTGAAACCATGATAAGTCACATTTTTGTGTCACTTCATTGATTGCTATGAATAACAACCCCTTACCTTTCCTCCACACACTATGGTGCCTCCCTGCTCCTTGGCCTTCTCCACTGCTGCCAAGTACTGCTCCACTGCCTGCTTGGTGTGGAGTGGGCCATAGAGGGTGCTAGCTGTAGAACAACAAGATCAACATCATTTCACCGCGGAACGACAACGTTCAAATAGAATGTTCATTCATTAAATGTCAATGACGTACGATCCCAAGGATCTCCGATGCGAACTTGACTGTAGGCCTTCGTGATTCGCGCCACCACTGTGTCATGGACACTCTCGTGCAGAATCTACGGAGTAGTAGAACACATGGAATAATGCATGGTGATCAAAGGATGTGAACATCTTGTTTTGGACATTTTTGTCCAGACAAAAACGTTTTCAATTATAGATATGTTTACATCTATAATTGAAAAGTTGCAAGTGGATTTATTAGAAAATTGACATAAACAACAAGGTGTAACATTTCCAATGATACCACTGCCATGAATGCGGTCAACCCAGGGACTGAGTTAGGCCTGTCATTTAGGCGGAAATTCTCAAAAAATGGGGGTGGTAGTTAGAGGAGGAATTGATTAAGAGGGGTTTTCGAGACACACAGATCTGCTGCTTCACATTGCGCTTACACAAAAAAAAGCCTTTATGTAGGGTCCACTATGAGCAAATGCAATAGTCAGTGTAGTCTCATTCAACACGTCATAGAAGCACAGAACTTACTAGTCTTCGTGTTGTGGTGCAGCGTTGTCCGGCCGTTCCCACAGACGCAAACACAGCAGAGGGCACCACCAGATTGAGATCAGCATCCTCAAATACTAGAACATACACACACACACAATTTAATTTAAATGTTTTTTATGCTAGAAATTAGACTGGCATAAATGTATGTTTCCTTCTCGGGAACGAGAATCAATGAACATAAGCCATTTTATTGGTTACAGCAAGGATAAAAATGTGTGTGTGTGTGTGTGTGTGTGTGAATATAATCCTTGATCGTGCTCCTTCCTAGGCAGAGTTGTAATGGTTTAATTTAATCTCCAGAGCTTTTTCACCTGTAGAGAGATATGCTCCAAACCCTGGTAGGGTCTCCCCAGTGCAAAGATCCCGACAACTACCAATACTAGTCTTGTTTTTTTGTTATAGCCATATAGTTATGACTGATTTAATTGATCGGTTGATCCATGTTCTTGTCCTTACCTATTGGTCACAAGCATTAGGTCATGACCTAAATCTTGATAAGATTTATCTAGATATTTTAGTCTGACAACAGATTTGACTTGCTGTCTGAAGATCAAGTAAAGTAAACAATCTCGTTACATTCATTGTCATAAATAAAATTCATTAATTATTATAAATTATTTTAAGCTCTTACCAATGATAGCATTGTTCCCACCGAGCTCGAGTAACTGACGACCTACAAATCGGACAGAAATGTTAGTTGAAATAATGATGCATGTTGTTTTTATTATTAAAAAAATGTAAATACAACTCACCAAACCTCTCTTGCACCATCATAGACACCATCTTTCCAACATGTGTACTGCCAGTGAATGACAGCAAATTCACACGCTCGTCCTTTGCCATGGCAGTGCTGCAGGGAATAATGAGTTTGTTTCATGTGGAATAATAATAATTACTAAGAGCAGATTGAGGCCTACAACATCCCACCAGCATAATATGGTGATTGTGGAGTGAAGGGGGTGTGGCTTGGTATCGGGCTGCAAACAAGGGGGGCGGGGCGGCTGATTCCCCGGGATTGACGCAGCTGTGGGTGGTGAGCATAATGGCATTGCCTATATATTGACGTGTGTTTGCTCTCCCCCACAGTGAGACTGGAGCCTGTATTCCACGTGAGGGAAGCCGGAGTGCTTCCTCGATGTGCCGTGGAAAAGTAGCACGTTATTTGTATACGTACCGCGGTGCCACCGTGTCTGTGCACATGCCAGTGAATAAAGACTTTTTAAAGGCCGCCAATTGCCTCTCCTTCCACCTGAACCTTGTGAGTATGCGTGGGATGGCGTACAGTGATTTATAGATTATTCTACATCAAGCGCTAACAACTCAGGTTATTTACTTACTGATTCAGTAAGCAATAATTGAACGCCAAATGCAGGTGTCAAGCATTGTGCAGGAGTGTCAGGGCCTGGATTAGTCTCAACATTCCCTGAGAGCAATAGCAATAATATAAGTCTGTGCTTGGCGATAGGGGGGGCTGCTGAAATAGAAAAATGGTCTCTGAAAACAAGGAGACAGTAGGGATGAAGGGACTCCTCAGCTATAAGCAACCATTGTTTACGTCCACAGTTACCATAACCCTCAGCTGAAATGAAGTTGTAAAAGTAATTCTGCGACAGTCACTGTGGGGGAAAGTTAAATTGTCAGTTAGCTGTGTGCCCTGCCCAATACAGTACATCCTGAGATAGCGATGGAGGGGGGTTGCCAGGCCCGTGGGAGCGCCCAGTAGTACCGCACAAAGATATAAAACCCAATACAATGATTAGCAACATTGTATGATTCAACAATGAATAAAACTAAAAAACAAAGTGTCAGCGTGGGCTGAAATCCAGCAGATCGTAAGTTCAAGTCAGTGGATCTGAGATCCAGATCAAATTTTCCATGGCTCATGCCAGCCTTGAGGTTGAAAGATAGCAAATCTTCACGTTTCGGTCAGCGGATTCAGCCTTGAGGTTGAGAGACGTCACGATGTAAACTGGTCATCGGAGATTAAGTACTTTAACAGAAAAAACGGGCTCAGCAGAGTCAAAAATGAGCCGGTAGCAAACGTAAGTAAGAAAGATAAAATAGAAAGGAGATTCGTGGCTTTTGATTTTTCTGGTGAAGGATTATTTCCGTTGGAGTTGGAAAATGGGAAAGTCCAAAGTAAAGAATGTCCAAAAGGATAAACGTGACCAGTGTCTCCACAAATGATTAAATAAAACGGCTAATGACCACCAGAAGGATGTCTGTAATCCTAAATTTAAAGTTAACCGGCCCGAATCCGGGGGAAACGCCCATGGAATTCGTTAATCGAATCAACACGGTGCCATTCATAGATAATATGGCTGGATGGACAGGGTCAATGTATCCACAAATAGCGTTCCCATATCCGAGAGATGGATCGTTTAGCAACTACCACATGGGATTGTGCGAATGCTACATGAAGAGGTGGGCAACCGGAACTGGGATTTCCTGTATCTAAAAGAAGAGTTTGCTGGATGGGAGAAACGCAAACCATTATGGGATAGAACAAGACGTATAGCAATTGCATGTGTATCAGATACAGCTAGCGGCTCAAATAAACAGAAACTGTCCGTGAAGCGAGGACAGTTGTTTTCCACAGCTTAAGAAATGAGAGTAAACCTTAAAGGCCTCACAAGGCTAACAGATAAGAGCGCAGTGAAACTGTCCTATCACATTTTGGAAATAACTTTGCACTAAGCAAAGAATCACGTACAAAGCAGAATGGAAATTTACCAGCACACAAGATAGATGAGAAAAATATAGAGTTAATACATGACAACTCCTAACAATATGTGTGTATCGGCATGCGTCGGTTTTTCGTTTTCGTTGGCAGTGTTTACAGGGACAATGATTTACTTTTCACTCTGCTTTCTTTCGCAAACGTCAACATGTCGTCTGCGATTTCTGTGCATGCTACGCAACCACGGAAAATAATTATATTGGACTTTCCTTATATTTCTATAGAGGAGAATTATATTGTGAATTATTGTTATCGTTTTACTTAAACAAAATCATGCAAGGCTAATTCAAATGTTTCAAATTCAATGCAAAACATTATAAAAGGTCAAAAACAAGAAAATCTCAACCGTGTACATTAGCTACACTAGCTAGTGCCCAACTTATGGCCTATTAAATATATTCTGTCAGTTTAGAAAACATATTTGGTACCAATTCAAAACGTCTCTCGTTTGGTGAGGTTTTAATTAGCTGCTGAAATGGTTGATCTAAATTGCCGATAGAGCCAACTAACAGTTTTAATAAACAGCATCCAGACACATCCTCACCCAACATCAGCACCACCACATGTCATGGAGCAGATGGCACCAGGAAGGCTGTTGTGCTCCAGCACCTCTGCTACGATCCTGGTGAACAAAAGAAAGAAAAAAGAGTTTAAGCATGTTAAACTACGTGATACAAAAACATCGGCCCACTAAACTGACACCAACTGAGAAGGTTTCTGTCATAGGTAAGGTGGCACAGCCCGTGAAAATGGGTCTGCTGGTGTGAAAGCAACTTCTTCTTTAAACTGTGCTAACAAATTAGATCTTCACAATAAAGCACAAATAAACAATAAAACACATTTATGAACGTATAAATAAAGATCGTATACTTACTTGGTTACAGCCACACTGGTGAGTGGTGTGGATGGGGCTCCTTTCCTAAATGGAAAAACACTTGAATTATTATCAGAAAAATTTATCACATTTTAGCACAATTTAGCCATAGAATTACGAGTTTTTCTTTCTTTAATGGGCTTATGATTAGGGGGTGTCATGCGCCCCAGAGAGCATCGACAACAACTGCAGGCGTTTTTTCACACTATATCCCTAATGCGGATAGATAGAGATAAGGTTGAAAAGGGGCGACGTTCCGCTTCAAGGGTGATGAGAATAAAACTAGACATGACCTGGTAAAATTCCATTTGCTGACACCAAAATGACAATGATGAATACGAGTTTTTCTTGTTTATGTATCGACCACACTAGTCTATGGTCTACCTACAGTAAAGGGAATAAAATCACTGATCTTACCATAGACAGACGTTGCCACAGATGAGAGCCAGAGCGTTGTTCCAGCCGTAAACAGCCACAGGGAAATTGAATGCAGTGATAACGCCAACCAGACCTACAGGGTTCCACTGCTCGAGGAGAGCATGCCCTGGTCCTAAAACGAAAATAAAAAACAATGTTTGCAGATGATTTCTTATAGTGTTCTATCTATGGCCACTGCTGCATCATAGTAAATTATAGTAAACATAACATTTGATTATTCAATGTTTGAGAATCCATTTGTTCCGCTTTATAATTTGGTACCCAATGTGCCAAGCAAGGAGCCAGAACAAAGTTAAATCAATAGGTCAGATTGGTGTCAATGTACTCATTTGAGTGTTAGAACCCAGAAAAAAAAGACACTGAACAGTCTGCGTTCCCAAGACCAATGTTTGGGAAATCGATCCAGATATGATTTAGCTCATTATATATGATTACAGCTCACTGTACTTGTGTATTATAATTAGGATGATCCGACCATACAGAAAATATTTTTTTATTTCATATTGCACCAAACGTTCAACATCAGGAACTTACTTTCTGAGGGGAGAATTGGTCCACCAATCATTCTAGACAGTCCGACTGCATAATCACAGACATCTATGTATTCTTGCACCTCTCCAACTCCCTCAACGTAGATTTTGCCCATTTCCAAGGAAACCTATGAACAAAAAAAAACCACATTAAGTTGTTTTTTTCAATGATCCAAATGTGTAATTAACAGTTGCCCTCCTGGCAGGTGTGTATATAATACTTTCATAATCATGTCCTTGTTTCAAAGAGCCATATAAAAGATTTTTGGTGAGGCATTTTGGTGAGGTGCCTTGCCCTAGGAATATGATGTGTTATGTTGGGGAAACACTAGAAGCGCTCCTGCTACCTTTTTCTCCTAAACTATGAAATGACTTCAACTTATATAGGTTATACAGGTTTATACGCGAGTCAGTCTAGCAATTATCATGCAGTAAAATGAAATTAAATGTCATGGAACCAGCAAAGCTTGTCAAAAACAATGTCATGGAACCAGCAAAGCTAGTCTAAAATGTCACGGAACAGGAATCACAGCACGCACCTTTTTTACCACTGACTTCATGCTATTAAAAAAACAGTCTACATCATGAATTATGACAGGAATATGGAAAACAATTACCAAGCGTCCAAGAACATCAATCTTCTTCCTAAGTGCATCGCCGATTTGTCTTACAATCTCGCCTCTTTTGGGAGCTGGAATCTGCCAGAGAAAATTATATATATATATATAAAAATACATAAATAAAGATATTAAAGGATACATATTTAGGTGCACTCCACTTACGTCTGCCCACACTTTCCAAGCTTCCTTTGACTTCTGAACAGTTTCTTCGTATTCACTGAGGGTTGCCTTCAGAAAGAGAAAATGTTGAAATGAGCTCTGCCATGTTAAAAATGTTTACTTTTATTGCATTTTAGTATTTTGTGATTAATGGACGGTGTGACAAGTAAACAAATGAATACCTTAACCGTGCTCTGGAGGATTGCAATGTTGCAGACTTTACAAATTCTTTAATAGGTAGTTTGATACAAGCTTTGTAGACTTTTTTTTTCCCTCCATAACCAAATACCATCTATTGGAATTGTAGGGTGGTCCTGTGCACGCTTGCCCTTTACACATGCAATAGTTAAACTTTAATGATGAGATTTACCTGCCGTACTCTGGCAATGGGCTCATTGTTGGCAGGGCAGTATGATGTAATGACCTTGAAGAAGAAAACATAGACTTTATAGAATTTACAACTAAGAGAAGTTCTAAACAGTTGTATTGTTTATTTTTTTTATGTTCAGTACAAACCTCCTTTACGAAAAAGACATTTGTAAATACATTTTGGCTATTAACTGGTTCACTGTTTACTTTACTTATTTTTGACAAGAACAGGTATACTGTACCATGCTTCTCTCAAAAATTCCACGACACCAATTCTTGGTAACATCTCTTATGCGATAGCTGTCAAAGTAAATACTTTCCGAGACACCCCATGTACGTACGTGCAGTACGTATTTAGTACATTATACAATGAATATGGCTGTTTTATGGCAAAAGCAACCACCTGTGCATTGCTAGCTTTGGCTAATCTATATTTGGAACCTTTGGGAACCTGTTTGACTTACCTCCCCTTTTCCTCCCCATGTCCCATGATAAACACCGTCATTATCCTCCGCCAAACCGAGCTCTTTCAGCCAGGCGTATTTCGGCTGATTAATCAGAAGTGTTGACATGGCTGCAGTATGCTTGCAATGGATAGAAAAAGTTTTGTGTCGAAAAGCCCTGTGCAATGCGATGGTGGCCGTGAGGCAGCGCTGCATGGTTGAAAGAGGAGAGTTATGAATGGCCTGCAAAGAATAAAGCAATCTAGGGCAAAGTGAACTTCTGAATATCCGCAGCGATGATTGGCCCATATGGGACACCGCCTCCGATTCTCGCGCATGCGCGTTTGCCAATCTGGGCGAGGCAGCTGGATCATCGTCGGGGAGGGGGAGCTGTCACTACCCGATCCACTGAACTGGCCGCAACCGGATACAAACCCATCCGCCCTGCTTTACGGCACCTGAACACGCACATTTATATTATATTGTTTTATTTTATATTTTCTTTTTATCACGTAGTCGACCCTTGCCTTTTCGCAAGAATCACATTGCATTAATTTGGGAAAAATATAATTAGTAGATGTAGATTTATGTAGACATAACATCACGTAAACTGACCGGAAGATAGAATGCCCCATGCACCTACTCAGTACGTCTTTAGTATATTATACATGACTGGGATGTTTTACAGTCTATGCTCTGACTGGTCATTAAATATCGTTTTACTTGTATTCGGCTTTAAAACGTTTGTGTCATTGAGTAATGTGGATGGTGTAATTAATGTAATACACTGTACATGTCAGCTATTGTCGTGAAACTTTAACGTGAAGCTTTTCGTACGGCGGATCTGGTCGTGACACACCTCCTTCACGGAGTAGACGAGCCAGGGATACGCAGAGAATGTAAACATTGCTATTATACTCATTTCATAAGAAGTATATCGGACAGTAAAACTAAATAATTAAACATTAGTACGAAGAAATCAAAACATTTAAATCAGAATATAGATATATATTTATTGAATCAATTTGTCTATATTATTATTACACGTTTCCACAACTACACGAACGGCTTAGGAACTTTCTATTTCCCTTGAACGCAGCACTATATTGCGCTTCCGTCATGGCTCACCACGATGACTCGTGCAGTCAAGTTCAAGTTTTGTTATCATTTTCTCCCTTTTCCCGTCCCACCACGGTACCTTCAGGTTCTGGGTATGACGTGCTTAATGAAAAGTTTTTGTCAGTTTATGGACACCATATCGATGTCTTTCGCAAATTCATCATTCAGATATACTCTGATGAATGGGGACAATACATTGATTTTCCAAAAGGGTTTACCATCTTGAATAAATGCAAGCTGCGACTAGTGCCTTTACAATCAGAGGTAAGAAGACATCAAATCGACATACCAAAAAAGCCACAATTCAACCTTTTAAAGTTAGGTCTTTTTCAAATATGTTGCATTTAACATAGTTGGCACAAAGTATCCACATTGTTTATAGTAGCCTACTTGACTTCCCAACGCACAGTTGTCCATGGGCATCACTATATGACAGGAGATGAGACCACAATCCCATTCATTAAACATTAATATTGACTCAACCAATGGCTTAATTCTATCATTTGTACATTTTTTGAATGACCATTCAATAACATGATCATAAAGAAAATGTAAACAATACTCAGAGTAGGCCACTTTATTAATGCAGAAGGAAATTGTTTGTCACAATTGCTCTGCTCAAGGTCGAACATAATAATAGAAAATAGAAATAAAATACAAGTACAAATATAAACACTTTACAGTTAGTTACAGTTAGGAATAAATATATGAAATATGCATAAGAAATATGCATATATACACAAATGATCATAAAGTATACATACAAAATATATGTAACTATAACAGGCTGCTATACAACTAATAACTGTACAACTGGAAATCCCCATACAAAGCAACAATTGGACCCAAAGTGGTTTTGTTCATAACATGAACAACCCATTGTGTATTTCTTCACAGGGGACACCACTGGGTAACCTTACTCCAGACACCACAGCATTTCTTTGTTGTGATATGCAGGAAAGATTTCGTCCTGCTATCAAGTATTTTGATGACATCCTCAGTGTGGGACAGAGACTGGTATGTTCTTCAAGCAGAGAGACTGCAGGGACAAAACGTGTCATGTATTATGTATTAGCTTTCAAATCATTATGTCTAGGTATAATGTTTCATTTGGACACTTTGTCTCTCCCTATACCATGTCCCTTCTCTCTTTTACATGGCATTCCATCTCTCAGATCCATGGAGCTCACATTTTAGGAAGCCCTCTCATCGTATCGGAGCAGTACCCCAAAGGTCTGGGAAGTACCGTACCAGAGCTGGACATCTCTGCTGCTAGACTGGTTTTCCCTAAGACCAAATTCTCCATGATCCTTCCTGAGGTGGAAAAGGTTTTGACAGAACATCCACATATTCGCGCCGTGGTCTTGTTCGGGGTGGAGGTAAGGTTGGAGTATTTCTCAGCACCTTCTGAAATATGTGCAAATGTATAGTCCATGAATGGTATCATTGTGTATTGGAGTGTATTTTTATAGTCTTGAGCAAAAGCTACATTATTTTGCTCATTAATTAAAACAGAACTTTGTGTCTATTCTGGTTTTATGCATTAAGTCCCATCCGCCATCCTTCATTTATGGCCATAGTTGAGGAGAATTCCATTAAATAAAACTGAAAAAATAAAGTTATTTAGATTTGTCAATGAATACAAATAAAGTATGCTCTTGATCACCACATTATGTGTTGATTATTATAACATCAGTAGAATGTGTTACTAGAATGTTAATAGAATACGTTACGTGAATATCCCTGTCTCTTGTTGCATGAACTTAATAAAAATTAATTTGATTAATTAATTTAGTTTCTTCCATATAGACCCATGTGTGTATCCAGCAAACAGCGCTGGATCTGATTGGCCGGGGATACGAGGTCCACGTGGTTGCAGACTCCACCTCCTCACGCAGCATGGTGGACCGGATGTTTGCCTTGAAGGTAAAACTTTGGCTCATTTCAACTTGGATCAGCAGATCAGGTTAAAAAACGGCTCCCATTACAGGAAAACCAAACACACTATTTGAGCCCCCGCCCAATCAAAATGTTAAAAATGCTTTGCATTTTACTCGCTTGTTTGATTGACGTTACCTGGTAATCCCAAATTGCCAATAATAGACAATGCATGCAATAGCATGCATTTAACCTATAGAGGGCTATTTGAGTCCATATTTACATTTAAGTCGAGATTTGGACCAGGATCAATCCATAAACTGCATATTGGTGCTAGGGATATACTAACAAATCTAAAATAAGTTGTTTCAGGGTTTAGTTTTACATTCACAGTCTCTTTTCTGAACCTGAACATTTTTCTTTTCCTCAGAGAATGGCCCAGCTTGGCGCCATCATCAGCACCAGTGAGTCTGTGCTTCTGCAACTGGTGGCGGACAAGGAGCATCCCAAGTTTAAAGCCATCCAGAGCATTATCAAAGCCAGCGCTCCGGAGTCAGGCCTGTTACTGAATGTATAACACGTGCTGTTGTTATTTAACTGTACTGAATTGTAAAAAACAAAAACAACAAAGGTACAAAAGAGGGGCAGGGGTATACACAGTTCAACGATTGAAATACTATATATACTATATATAATCCTGTTTTTAGTGATCGAGGCACCAGGAAACATTTTGTAAATAATGTCACTATAGGGTGTTTCGTGAAATAAAGACATTCTGAAATGTTTGGTGTGGAGTACTGGTGTGTAAGATAAGACGATCTATTTGATGTGATCTCCACCTCATGACCTCGTTTGTGTTGAGGATGGATGTGTGTGAGAAACTAATCAATCTATCTTTGACAAATCTGTATTATATAGTTCTTCACTAACACTGAGGGTTTACTGGTTGCATTGCTACATTTGAAATCATCAGACTCACTGACTGAAACAGGGCAAATGATGTAAGGCGTTATCTCATCTCTTTCTACTCCTCTTTCTTTCCCTCTGCCTGACTTCCATCCATGACGCCAGTTGCTTTCTAACGCCAGGGTGTAAAGGGTCAGATTGAGTTACACACACACGCACGCCTATTGTAAGTTATACTCTGTCACAAATACCTAACTGGCCATGAATTATTGCACAACTAGCAGGTTCCACTCAGCAGTTGTATAGTCAGATAGGCAACACATACAACAATAAGGCTGAGCAGTGTGAAATGGAGGATGGATATATCAGTTCTGCCTAACAACAACCACCCACAGAAGTTTCTAAAGCTTGATGTTAGGAAGCTACCTATCACCCATGGAGTATTTCAGGTTGGGGCAGCAATGACTAGTCAGAGACATTGGCAAAATAGGTTGTACGCTCAGGTAAGTGGTTTGATGATTGATTGATTTTATTTTAATGGAGAATATTGTTTAAAAAAATTATAATTGTGGTCTTTTACAAGGGCCATAGGTTATAAAGATAATTGGGTCAAATTCAGTTAATAAAAAAAAAACACTGTACAGTTACATACTGCATTAAGACCACACTAATAGCAAGTAAGTTCATCACACCTTTAGCCATGTATACATTTAAATGCAAAATACTTTATTATAAGTATTGATTGTTTGGTTGGAAACGATATTGATTCACTGTCACTGGCACCGACAAGTAGTGCCCTAAATGCAATATACAGGCCTACACATAAAATTAGTAAGGAGAGAGTGTTTAGTAGTATAATTTGTATATATGTCTTTACATGATATGATAGGTTTGATATCCATAAACAAGGAATAACAAATACAAAAGTTACACCCATCTTAGAGAAAACAACCACGATCAGTTGTTAATAACTGCTACATGTCCTTTTTTCACTAACTATTAAATAACGCAGTAATAGCCTACTGAAACATTTTTTTTTACCACAGAGGGAGCAAGTAATGGTCATCGGTCATCATAATCTGTCATCGCCTTCACCAGAGGGAACTCCTGTGATGTTCACTGACAGATACATGGAGAAACACATCACTCCTGTCACCTTTAATCCCAATGTAAAAAGGAACCCACTTTACACAGACACAAGAACCCCAGACACGGGAGAACCTGAACAATACAAGCCCTCGTGGACAATTCAAGAGTATGACCAGCGGTCCATCCATGGCCATCTGGCAGGCTCTATGATGGTAGCGTGAAGAAGAAAATGAATAGATTGTTGCTATAATTTGTTGGATTGAAATAAATTGATTTGATGTGTGGAAACTGGAAATTTCCAGGAGGCCTATGGGTTCTCCAGAACCTCTACACTGGAGTCATTTTAAATACTAACATAACATGTTCAGTTTATCAAAATGTCCAGTTTCACTTATAGCCGTCGTCATATGTTAGCTAAATTGTCCCAAGCATTGTCCAATCTGTTTTTAAACTAACTACTTGAGGTGGAGACTACTTGAGGTAGAGATAAATGTAATGGAGAATAAAAACCTTTGTGTCATTTATTCCGGCACTTTCAGCGAACATCATTGAATGCAAGTCTGTCTTAAAACATGTATATGTCTTACAGGGTGAAGAAAAGACTGCCAAGGATTTGGATTTTTGGCTTGAAGATCTCTACACACCTGGGTTTGATTCCCTGTTAAAAAAGAAAGAAGCAGAATATAGAAGAAGAAAACTCTGCAAAATATTTACCTCTGTAATTCTATTGATATGTGTAATCATCGTTGTAATAACAGTAAGTGTACTCACAAACAGAAATTAGTTTCAAATGTTTTTGTTTAAATTTTTTTTATGTCAGTTATGAATTCAGAATCTTTAGAACTGAATTCCAATGTGTTATGTTCTTATTCATTGAAACCTTGTATCAATGAACATTATTTCTCACTAGCTCACACTAAGATAATAAATATTGTGTTTTTTTATTAATATGATTGTACCTGAAGGGTATGTGACTTCATTCTATAGTTACTACTTTCTTGTTCAACACTCGAATCAGATGATTATTTTGGCCGGAATAATATTTTATATGTTAGTCTCTGTAATGGAGTTGACTGCACTCATTGAAATGCAGGAGATCAGAGCAGATACCACAGGTACAACTCAGCCAGAAGAATCCAGAGTAAAAACATAGGTCTTCTGTTTTAGCAAACTCATGGTTACCCCGATAATTATAGTGCTACCATCTTGACATTGTGCTTAACAGAAATTATGCACATCTTGCACAGTATATGTTCAGCAACAGAAGAATGTCATAGATTATTCATCTATTTTTTAAGTTACAATTGTCAGAACAAAGGTGAGAATTGTTCTGTACTGAAACAGAAGAATGTCAGGGATTGTAAATGTAAATGTAAATGGGTTAATAATCTCATAATATAAAACATTTTAAGTAACAATTGTCCCTGACAATTGTTGTTATAAAGGTGAGAATTCTTCCTCAGAATTCCATAACTTAACAAGTGTGTCTGTGTGTGTGTGTGTGTGTGTGTGTGTGTGTGTGTGTGTGTGTGTGTGTGTGTGTGTGTGTATGTGGTAACCCTCTGTTCGTGGGTATCTCATGTTGAAAACAGTCACTGAGTCCCAGATTGGAGATATCTTGTCCTTGGGCTCATAAAAGAGAATAATATTGTTCTAAACACACTAGCACACTGCCTATACACTTTGTATGGTGGTCTGTAATTTCACATTACTGCTACCACTCCAGATAGACCTACACTTCTATTCAGATCATGAATGCAGATCCAGAATGAGGTGATGAGAAGAAATGTGGACCACAATACACTTTTTTAGTTTTATTTATTTATACTCTTTTTGATTATCAGCTGATGCTGAAAATTAGATAAATAATTCAAGTGAAAAGTGTTGTATTTGTTGGATTCGTTTAGGTCGTTATTATATATATCAGAGAAAGTTTTGTATATATGTTGTAAAGAAAGTGAATGTCTTTTAATCAGGTTATATGTTTTTAAAACGGGCTCATCGGATACACGCGTCATTAAATTCCTGATGACGTTTCAGACAGAGGAAAACAAAGATGGCGTCCGGTCAGCAGTGGGTGTTGGTAGAAATGGTTCAGGCATTTTACGAGGTAATTATATATATTTTGTATGTTGTATTTTAAGCGTATAGTTTTGCTAACTACGCGAAACGGTGCCGATGTGTTCTGACACCTGAATGCCTTTCGTCAAATTCGTCAAAAAAAAACTCAACTTGGCTGTTAAAAAGTATTGTCGTTAGAAACGATGATTGACAAACTTCCATAGCCAATCACCTGTTGTTTAGGTGAATGAACCTACGTGACGTATCACGGGTTAGCGTTTCTACAAAGGCGTTTCTTCAGATATCCAGGAAGTTCAAGTCATATTTTGAACATGTGTTTTGCATTTTTATTCTTGTGGCTAACAATCAGCCACAAGTAAGACCGTGCTAAATTATGCAATGTTATTTGTATTCATAATTGCGTGGAACTGTTTTAATTGTGTAAGAATCCAACCAAGTTGTCAAGTTGTGAAGACATGCCTCTATCAAATGGAGGGAGTCAAGTGGCTTGACATTTCGACCGTGGCCTTTATATACGTGTTAGGTATTCACAGTGACACTGTGGATACCTATTGGCGAGATATCTTAAATAGTTGCTCCATAGATAATCCAAAACTTGATAATCCAAAATCAAAGCGGATTCTGCCAATGTATAAAATAACAATGCCCGACTCAGCGTTTTTTCCCATCTGTTTACAATGATAGGTACTATTTTCTTCATCCCCTTGGCGTAGATATACTGAATACCTCTCTCAACTCGTGCTGGCGAAGGGGCATATATATCTAACACGGTGATTAGGTCTCACTGAATTGGGTTTTGTTATTTTATGTAGGTACATAACGTACAAAACTCATTTACAGTGTAGTTTATTTTTCATTCCTCAGTAAAAAATTGTGACATCTGTATGTGGTGTGAGACAGAGCTCTATATTGCAAGAGATGGCTGGAACTTCTAGGAAACCAAGATAAGGACAAAATGATATGTTGCACTAATGTCAGAAAATTGACATTGTCCTCATATCTTTCTCTCTGTATCAGGCACCTGCCTATCACTTGATCTTGGAAGGTATCCTCATACTGTGGATCATCAGGCTTTTGTTCTCAAAGACATATAAACTCCAGGAGACGTCTAAACTGACAGAGAAGGTACTGGAACATTGGAAATAGTACGAGTATACGTGTTTTTAAAACTTTCTTCGTTCATCATCTTTTGTGTTTGTGGTTACCTGTTGCAGGAAAAGGAGGACCTAATTGAAGAATGGCAACCAGAGCCTCTTGTTCCGGCAGTGTCCAAAGACCACCCATCCCTCAGTTATGACATTGTTACGGGGTAAGTCACTCTATATAGCCTCTTCACCTCATTCATTCATTAATAGATGTGCATGTTAAATGTTTGGGCCAAATAGGTTTGGGCATAATGTTGACTCGGAGCTGCTGCAATGCAAAATCCAAATTCCATTTCAGAATTGTACAATGCAATATATGTACACGCAGTAACTTGTATGTAACTGATGTATTTTTATGCACAGTTGACAGTTTAAACCTTTTTTTCTTGCAGCCCACCAAGCCATAAAATCATCATTAATGGAAAAGAGTGTATCAATTTTGCCTCATTTAACTTCCTGGGTCTTTTGGATAATGAGCGAGTGAAGGTTGGTCTCACTTTATGTATATTCTGATTCTGATGGTTATGAGCTATGAGAATGTATTACGGTCGAGTTGACTTTGAACGTGACATATCAATATCTTTCCATTGGGCATAATATTGTGTTTTTGATTATGATTTGAATATACTAAGTGGTATCATATTTATTTTATCTTTACAGCAAAAGGCTTTAGCATCTCTGAAGAAATACGGTGTTGGAACGTGTGGTCCAAGAGGTTTTTATGGAACTTTTGGTGAGTGAGAAATATTACCTGTGTCTTCTGAAATGGCTTCATGTTGTGACATCATTGGACTCTCTCTCTCTCTCTCTCTCTCTCTCTCTCTCTCTGTCTCTCTTCCTTTTTCTCTTTTTCTCTTTCTCCCTCTCTCTCTTTTCCCTCTC
>OOFB01000788.1:41661-56878 GCA_900323305.1 Trachyrincus murrayi
TCACCCTCTCTCTCTCTCACTCTCTCTCTCTCTCTCTCTCTCTCTCTCCCTCTCACTCTCTCTCTCTCTCTCTCTCTCTCTCTCTCTCTCTCTCTCTCTCTCTCTCTCTCTCTCTCTCTCTCTCTCTCTCTCTCTCTCTCTCTCTCTCTCTGTGTGTGTGTGCACTCCAACTACAGATGTCCATCTAGAGTTGGAGAATCGACTGGCCAAGTTTATGAAAACGGAAGAGGCCATTATCTATTCCTATGGCTTTGCAACTATTGCGAGTGCAATACCTGCCTATGCAAAGAGGGGTGACATTGTTTTTGTGTAAGTTTATAAGATATAACAGTGGTTTATTTATATATATATATATATATATACTGTATATCTTAAAATCGTGTATTTATGTGCCATATATGTGTTCTATTGTGTTCCGTGATCCAGGGACGAAGCAGCATGTTTCTCTATCCAGAAAGGCCTGCAAGCGTCCCGCAGTGTCATCAAGTACTTTAAGCACAATGACATGGAGGACCTGGAGAGACTGCTGAAAGAACAACAGCTGGAAGACCACAAGGTCTGAGTGTTCTAGTCTGCTAGGCGCCATAGCGTTACATTTGCTTTGATCTCATTCACGTTCCTTAGATAAGAACACACAATGAAGAGTTAATAGAATGTTATGTATGTATGTATATTATATATGTTATGTACAAAAACAAAAATAACTTAATCAAACACAAATACGCTTTTAAAATCTATTTGAATCAAATTTTAGTTTAGATCAGGGGTGCCCAATACGTCGATTGCGATCGACCGGTCGATCGCGAAGGTAGAGCGGGTCGATCGCGTGACATTCCCAAAAAAAAAAAATAGATAATATATATATATAAAATCCTTCTTTGTGTACTTGTATACTCTTCATGTATTTTCCGCGAGACATCGCTGCGACGCAACGCGTCAAAACTCTCCGTATGTAAATGTAAATCTCCGCTCCCTCCACTGCAAGCAGCTTTATTTACACAATTGAACTTATAGCTGCGAATCTGCGTTGTAAGCTGAGCCTTCTGTAAAGACTGCAACGAAAAGTGAACCGCGAACAGATCCCCCCCCCCCCCGTCGGCCGGTAGATCTCCTCTCCAGTTCAGTCTCAAAAGTAGATCTTGTACTGAAGAAGTGTGGGCACCCCTGGTTTAGATCTATAATTCGTCAGTCAGTCTGCAAGATTAAGAGCCAATCGTTTCCATAAATTTTCCTTCATTAGAACAATATTTATATGTACATTTGTTTAGAACCTGGCAATGAACTTGTGCATTTCACAGTGAAGACCATACAAGTTCTAAATAATTATTTATTGACGCTTATTTGATGCTATTGATGAGGTGGGAAGAATAGAAACCAAAATGACATCCTGACCAGATTGGAATGGGTGCTGATAACGAGATGGTATATTTATTGGTAAAAAAAGGTTGCCATCAAAAGCATGTCCTGTGATCATTGCCTCAGATGTTAGTACTATGTGTCACTATATATGTCATTGTGAAGAGAGGAAAAAGGAAATAAGATAGTTTTGTATTGCTCTTGCCGTAGAATCCACGCAAGGCCAAAGTAACAAGGAGATTCATCGTTGTGGAAGGACTGTACATGAACACTGCTGATATTTGCCCTCTCCCAGAGTTGGTAAGATGGCAACAGTTGCCCCTAGGCCTATAAGATAATTGCGGTAAAAGAAGTGACAAATTGTAATCCTCTTTGGTTCAATGTTTTCCCACCAGGTAAAGATGAAGTACAAGTACAAAGTGCGTATTTTCCTGGAAGAGAGTCTGTCTTTTGGTGTTCTTGGAGACCATGGTCGAGGGGTCACAGAACATTTTGGGGTCAACGTGAGTATTTAGGACATAGGGGAAAATTATGGCCAACATAGTTGCTCATATCTTTTAAAAATAGAAATTCAAAAGTTTGTTTGGTTTCAAGTCAAGAAGGCATTTTGCCAAGATAAAACTATCAAGTAGTTTTAAAATTATTAATTATTGGTATCATTCAGTGAATAATGATACATATTCCTCCAGCTATCCTCTCTATATAACTGGATTTACAGTACTTGCTCCAATATTGACTGTATACTTTTTACGATGTTATTCCTAGCCTTACTTGAATATCACTTTGGACAATATGTATATTCAATTAAATGTATTTGAAGAGTCTATATTCCCTGATTCCCTGATTGCTTGCTTCCAGATCGATGACATTGACCTGATCAGTGCCAACATGGAGAACGCTGTGGCCTCCATTGGCGGTTTCTGTTGTGGCCGGTCGTTTGTAATCGACCATCAGGTAAGAGCCATTTTAGTTGTATGTGTGGGCAGAAAGCTAAACGCCTTGTGCACACTGGTTGTGTAGTTGCGTAGCAGTTCACAAGAACAATGCATATTGTTCTTATTTCCAATGCAACGCAATGCAGCGTAGAAGCAGAAGGTTTTGCTGACAAAACCTGACTAGTAGGCTGTACGCATTGAAAAAAATCCACCGCGTGCACCAAAATGCATGCAATAAACTTGACCTATGCAGTAGGTAGCTGTGCAGTACAAACCAGTACTGGTTCGCATAAAGAAATATGCGTCTTTTGACGTAATGCAATTTAACATGTTTCTGTTTGTTTTTGGACAGCGTTTATCGGGCCAGGGCTACTGTTTCTCAGCCTCTCTGCCCCCGATGCTCACTGCTGCGGCCATCGAAGCCCTCGACATCATGGAGGAGGATCCAGGTACTAATTATCATTATTTATTATTTCTGTATTTTGATTTTAAATCTCAACTATATGACACAACAACAGGAGTTGAGATTCACAGGAAACGGCCAATGTAAACGTGAACAGAATTCACTAACTTAATGTCCAGGTGATGCTAAATGAATATTCATTGTTGTGGGATAGAAGACACTCCAAGTAGGATTTATAGTTAACAAAATAGTTATGTCATAAAATCATAGTATTTTTATTTTTTAAACTTATTTTTCAATGCCAAAAACAAATCATAATAATTAAAATAGTAATTTACCACATAGTCCACACAAGAAACTAACCATCTTTTTCTTCCTGTTTCCAGATATCTTCACTGTTCTGAGAGAGAAGTGCACAAGTGTTTACAATGCATTACAGGGGTAAGTGGCATTATGGCATTCAATTATATTTCTCAGATTGTACATTATTTCACAACAAAGAAGCAAGTCATTTAATTAACATGCACTTAGCACAGGAACTAAACTAGTTGGGGGGGTTCAACCAGCTAGGTTGCTCACTTCTTGCTTTGCTTCTTGGTTTGAATCTGGCCTGAGGTGCTTTGCTACATGTCCTCTCTGTCTTTACTGCTTTACTCTTTCACTGCTGTATTCATGAAAGCAAAAGGTATGCCCAAGAATATACTGGAAAAATAACTAAATGAATAGTGTGGCAGTGAAGAAAAATAAAATAAAGTAACTAATCAATGATTGTGCAGTTATCAATATCTTGCTATTTTCCTCTCTTTAGGACTCCTGGCCTGAAGCTAGTGGGTGTGCCGTTTTCCCCAGCATTTCATTTACAACTAGAGAAAAGTTCTGGTTCCAGAGACACGGATCTGAGGATGCTACGGAGCATTGTAGATTATGTAAGTCTTGCATTTCTGTTCACTACAAGCACGTATGTGAATCAAAAACCTTGATAGAATTGATAGAAAACTGTGGCAGGTTCACCCAGTCCCAGAGTCTAATCAGTCTAACTCCGACCAGGTGAGGCTGCTTAAACCAGCCACCAACAACACACACTCCACAAAAACCTTTTGTAATCAATCAATGTTTTTGCTTCAAAATGTATGATTAGAATCATCATGTGTTTGCTTTGGAAGGATGTGGAATGCATATTTCGATAATATGATCATGAATTCAATTAGCCATGGCCCCGCTGGATACAATTGATGTGAGGCAACGCGTGCCCCACCCACCCAGCTAGCTGCTTGTAGGTTTTGTCCTTCACCTTTATCCCTGTCCTTGTTTGGTGCACGGTAAATGAGGGCGTGTTGCAGAGTGTAGTGAATTGTGTCTGGTAGGGCCGAGCTGAAACTGTACCCAAAATATACACAATTGTTCAACTGTCCCTCGAAACAATGGCTGAAGGTAAGCTTGCAGAAATTAATTGAAGCAGCAAAGTCCTTGCCAATATTTTCCTCAAATGGCAACTAGAAACTGTTTGACTACAAATACAATACCAGTCCTACGCAGTGAGTTGATTGTAAACAAAGCATCCTAGAGATCTCAGGAGCTAATATTTGGAATTTTTTAACTCTTCTTACTTAAAATATGTGCCGTTCTCTCCTTTCTTAGTGTTTGGAGAGAGGGGTGGCTCTGACTATCGCACGTTACCTAGAAAAAGAGGAGCGCTTTCTTCCCCCACCAACGTAAGTTTAATTCTCCTGTGCCGAGTTTCTTGATGACAGTTTTGTGGTCGTGTTTTCTAACTCTATATTGGGCCCCTAATTTACTACCAGGTGGGATGTTGATTAGCCATTACAAGCCATGTCAAAATTGACCCTCTAGTGACATCACAAGTGGGAGTGTCCACCTAGATGTATGATGGATAGATAAGCCTACCAGTTGGTACAGTCCACTGGGTAGGCCGGTAGACTGAGGTTAGATTTTGACATGGTTTGTACTGGCTAATCAACATCCCACCTGGTAGTAAAATAGGGGCCCTTTAATAATGGTCAAAAGCGTGTTTTGCAAGCATGCATACATTTTAGGTTTTTCTTACGAATTGTCAATTTGATCCAAAATATGCCCATGCATAGCTACGGTGAAAATTGGTTTTCACACGTATTGGGTAGGATGTCAGATTTTGTTCAGGAATCTTGAAATGTAGGATCTCAAATCATGACATAGTATTATCTAAGTGTCTTGTTTTTCACTTGTGTTCCCAGTATCAGAGTGGTTGTCACCATCGAACAGACAGAAGATGACATCAAGAAGGCTGTGTCTTGTATTAAAGAGGCAGCCATGACTTTGATATCCTAGTCGCTCTCCCTATCAAACCAACCAGCATCTAAACTGGTTTCTTTGTAAGACAAAGTTGAAAAACAATATCTGCAACAACCACTTTTCTCAACAAGTTATGAGAGATTTTTTTACATTGAATAACCTTTTTTTCACTCATTGTTGTATTTATCGCTTTAATTATATTTCCTTTTTTTGTACACATAAATTAAATGTTTTCTATGAATGTGAATCATTTGGTACCTAAGAGCATTTACTACATTCCATCCTGTTTAAATATCTACCTTTGTTTAATGCCTTAAGTAATGGATATCACAATGACATGCAAAGTGGAAGAAAATACTTGGAATGCACAGATTCTGCTTTTGAGTACTGACGCCATCTATTACTTTGAATAAACAGTACTCAACAGTACTAAACACTAAATCACCTACACTGTTGTTTTTAAAACATTCGATTTGAAGTAGTGACATATAATGATTACTGACTTGGGAAAGTGAGAAGAGGGAGAAAATATGTACTTTTATCTGGGGGAAAACTATATTTATCTGACTAAATCTAACGGTCACCCCGACACCTTGTGCCTTGTTGACCACAGGCACGCTTTTTGTGAGGTCACAAAGCCCAGTCTTGTCCTTGTGGTTTCAAATGGTGTATATTTCTTTAGACCGTTTTGTTTTTTTATTCTTTCCTGCTCTTGAGTATATCTCAGCGCCTTAAAATGTTTAGCGAAAAAATGTGTAGACCAAAGTTCTTTATGAAAGATAATATGGGTCATACAACATGTATGGTAAAGCTTTATTTTACAAGATGTTAATTCTGAAATTGCCAAGTAACATAAATATGATATAAGTTCACTCGGCTTTACAGCATTTAGTAATTCTACAATGTAGTGCATGCATCTTTTGCATATGCATTCACATAAAATCATCCAGAAATACAATAACAAATAATCAGCTGTGTGTAAAATAAAGCATTACCAAATGTCCTTAAATATGCTGTTATTACACTGTATTGTTTGCTTATTAAGAATATCAATGTGCATTATGTACATGTATTTAATAATGAGTATGTGTGGAGATGTTTAGTTCAAAGATGCTCCTTGTCAATTATTGCCACAAGTGAACATTCTCCTGCACCCAGTGCTTGTAACTGCATATCAGAATGAGGGTAAAAGAAAACATATTTCTGATGTGTTCATATATTTTGTGAATAAAATTTACGTTTTGAGATCTAAGCCATTAAACCGAGTTATGCATAATGTTTTTTTATTGGTACTGACAATGGCATTCTCTGAAATACATTTAAAATAATTTGCTTGCAGTTAATTCATTGCTAATACCCTTGAAAATAATCAATCCCATGTGAGCATTCAACTAATTGAATTGAATTGATTGAATATAACTTAAATATGAATATTTCTGCTAAGAGGATATATTGTGAACAAAACCAGACAAACCCAAATGGCTAATGTGTGACATCACAACTGATTCTTTGACCCATGACACTGGACTCCATTGTGCAAATGTAGTGGAGGATAAACGGAAGGAGATCTGACCACAATGTG
This sequence comes from Trachyrincus murrayi, assembly GCA_900323305.1. NCBI lineage: Eukaryota > Metazoa > Chordata > Actinopteri > Gadiformes > Macrouridae > Trachyrincus > Trachyrincus murrayi. The sequence continues at coordinate 48,227 of OOFB01000788.1, forward strand.
GTTGTAGTACCTACTGAGGTTGGGACCTCCCATCCTTTCGCTACTGCAGGAAGTTGACTATATTTATGAGGCTAGCACAGCGGCTCTCTAAGCATTCTGAGAGTTTAAACTGGATCAAATGTGATCAAGAAGGCCTTCCTAGCACCATGTATTAGCCAAATGCCGTCACATTTGACATGGTACCTCAGAGGTGATACCTGCAGCTGTACTAGCAACTGGATTAAGATAGAAAAGTGAACATTTAAACAAACTTTGGAAACTATTTATACCCAAACGCTATGAATTATACAAACATACACAATAGAGTGGACCTCTTTTTCTACCCAGTTGACTGATATGTATATTTAAATTGGAGTTTAGACAAGAAAATGTTTTATCCATCGAACCTTAGAATAGTAATTATTTGGTGGGGAGTCTAAAGGTCTCCATTCTCTAGTTGTTCATAACAACTAACTTGAGTGTATAAACATCCAGTTGTTAGCTTTGTAACCTGGAAAACAGACTGACTCTTTCTGGAGACGCTCTCAGCCTCAGTATCAAGTACTTTGTACAAGTACTCGCCCTCTTAAGGACAAATCCCATTGTAACCAATAATTAAGCCTTCTTAAAAGAGAGCTGACATTTGTACCTTTTTTTCATAACAGTAAACCATAAACATGTAATATATATCCCTAAATACTAGGGATGTATGTAACGTAGTAGCCTAAAATTACTTTCCTTACACTAAGGATAAAACTTTCCTCAGAGATCAATGTTGGAATATACCAGGTCAGTTTTGCTTGTTTATGTTTTATTTAACAATTCTGTAGCAAACTTTTACTCATGCTCAAGCAATTAGTAAATCTTATATTTAATCTATTAACATTAATATAATTCATATTTATTATCACTTTCTCTATTTGTAACTAACTGCAGCATGTATTTCATTTGCCCTCAAATTGCCTCTCAGTCTCACACCAATGGACTGCTCAAAGATTTAGTTCATGGTAATATAAAAGTGTTTCAGTAACTGTAACAAATAATTTCCTCCGGGATCAATAAAGTCATCTGTATATGTATCTGCATATGTAGTACAAGTTTGTCATAAACATTGACTGACAATGTTTACTTTTTTCTTTTTTCTTTCCCCACATGCTTTAAATGTGAGTTATTGTTGAGATGTGAACACACAGATGCTTCATTTTATGGTTTGCTAAAAACAAGGAGCATTATTTGCCATTATATTGGTAAAAAATCATAATGTGGTGGCCTATTGCCTAGAATATTGAAGATATTCCTTGACAAACAAATGACAAAAATGTTCCATTTTGGAAGTAGAGATGTTCAGAAGAGAATATCAGATGTATAACTCTAGCCTATAACTGTAACTCGAGCTAATGGAAAACACAGTAGCCTAATAGTCACTGAGGCTGGGCCTAACCACTAATGAGTTATGAGTGACTGAGCATCCAGCTCACCCCTTGCTCCTGATGACTGCACCTTATAGCTATGGTGTGCATTGGTTTGGGATTATTTGACCTAGACGATGTTTGTACTTTGTGCTATATTTGGGCTATATATTACAATTTGATTAAATATAGGGTAGGCCTAAACCTATATTTGATTGATTGAATCAAATAGTGTTGAAAGCAACACCAATTAGGCTTGGTAGGTTTTGTGATTGCGAAGTGATTGTGAAGTCTTTTGACAATTTTAATATAATTTATTTGTTATACATTTGGCCGCCATTTAATGAAATCAATCGGCCATGGGCCTACTTATGTGTTTCCTTTCTTTACTGCGTTATTTAATGTATTTGATGTTGCTAGTTTTAATTTGTCATTTCACTCCACCAAATCAAGGAACATTAGCTGCAGAGAAAGTACTTTTTCTGGCTGTTTTTTGTTTTTAATATGGTTGTAGAATTTGGCTTCTCGTGAATTGACCACCATACCCTATTCTATCCCTAGATGGGGCACAACTTCAGACCGCTCCGCCAGATTGGCCTACCGCTTTGTGCGGTTGTGTGTGTATGCGTGTGTGCGTGCGCGTGTGTGTGTGTGTGTGTGTGTGTGTGCGTGTGTGGGGCAAATTCTCATATTGCAAGAAGCAACCTTCGATGCAGCGGTTTGGTGTTTTAGGATGTTTGATTTGGGTCTTACGGAATGAGTATCGTGGGCTTTTTTTTCTTTTGTTTTGCAAAACCAGTACAATACGGAAATTAAAGCATCGTAGTTTCCGAATTCCCTTGAAACCTAACTTGTGGCGAAACACTTTATTCTTGGGTTTTTTTTTTGTTCCAGAGAGAAGGCTGAAAACAAACTGAAGCTCATCAAAAGTTGGAAAGAATCAGATGCGACTTTTTAAAATCTAATTTCAAACTACGTTCGCTCTGTGGAACTATGGGAACGAGTGATAGTACCTTTTATGTCGTCTTTGTCCGAAGTTTGCTTATGATGGTTGCCCTGGCTTCAAATCAGAGATGCGAAGGTAAGTAGACTACGACTGAATTGGCACACATCAGTTTATTTAAGCCACCATGTAAAAAAAACAACGGTCTATAGATCTCTATCTCACACGTAGCCTGCAATCAATCGCAAAAACCCCGTGGAAAGCAATGAAATGCTGAATTGATTTGATAAATGCGTTTTATCCAGCGGATTACTTTATTCCACTTTTATTTACTACCATGCAGTTCTTGCTCTGTTTCAAATTAGACTTACATCCAAATAAACAACAGTTTATGACTGCTTTATTATACGTTCATCAAAAACATTGTGTGTGCCTGTACTAAAACAAAATGCGTAAAATAGTGGGTGGATAATTCGGAGAACTCAAACTCTAGAAGCCGTTATAAAGAATGCTTGTGGCGTCTCTGGGCGCCCTGCGTAGACATGGTAATGAGATGTCGAACTAGATGTGATCTCTGGTTTGTTAGTGATGCTAATCAATCAACTTCTCTGTGAGACAAAGTCGATGTTAACATTTCCTTAATTTCAAATTTCAACTTGTTAATAAGGTATAGGGGAGGGGATCATTATGTTATAAAGTCAATTCAAGAAGTAAAAGAAAAAAGGTAATTAAAAAAAGAAAGAAAAACAAACAAACAAACACCCAATACCTACAAGGCATTTGGTGTGCTTATTTATCAATAACTTGCAAGCCGTTACAGTATTGCATGAAAAAACACACCCAAACATCTGTAACTGGAAAATGTAAAAATGGTTTCGATGGCTGCTTTTTCAATGGCAACTTAAGTAGTGGCAAGGCCCCAGGGGAGTTTGAAAAGGGGGTGTGAGCAGGAGGTAGCCACAGGAGTCCTCCTTTGCCAAATGCTCCCATCCAGCCAAAAGTGGATGGGGGGTGTTATAAAGCCAGGCCACTAACACAGTAATTGATTCACTTGCTAATAATGGCAGTTGAACCTACAAGGCACTTTGTCTTGTAGTCAAACAAAGACACATTCTTTTCAGAGGAGGAATTGATTCCTTCCATGTGAATGCGTTGGCTTGGTTATTCACTTGTCCTGAGGGGCCTACCACCTTTCCCCATCCCCATGTTGTGATGAATGTTCCTTCTCTATCACTGTTACTGTATTTAAGTTCAGAATTAGGCTATATGTTTGTACATTATGGACATATCTATTTCAGCTGTTCAAAGAAAGGTAGATATCGATTTAGCAATTCTTCAATCCGTCTCTATGGTATATTTTAGTCAAGTATGTTTTTCATGTTGTGACATAAATCAAGCAAGATTTGATGGATCCTCAGATTTCATTCAGTGGGTGTTTTGAAGTAAATCATTGAATGGAAAGTAAACCCGGGTAACAACGTTGTCTTTGATTTACATTTTACGACACCCACTATCTACATTCTCACACTCTTCTCAACTTCTCATCACCACCCTCCCCCCCCTGTGAGAGCTGTGAGGTGAAGCAAGGCCTAATGTTCCTCCACAAAGTTGAGGAGAGTTTACGCTGTTTCTATCAAAGGTAGACCGTGAGAAAAGTGCTGCTCTTGAACTTTTATGAAAAACTACAGTCTGCAACCTTTTAAGAAAAGGTGCTTCACACCCGGATCCTTCTTCATGAATATGTAATAATATTCTGATGTATTGAGGTTTTTTATATTCCAAAATATATAAAAACCAACAAAAATTGACTTAGATTACCGCACGACAAACTACACAGGGTCTCTGTCGAAGGGCCAAAATGACAAATAATTTTAATTATTAAGATAATTTGGTTGATTTCCCTATTAAACACACAGTAACACTGTGTCACAGTGTTTGGGGGACTAATCTGGATCAATACAATGATTAGTTAATAAATACTTAAGTAAGTACTTAAGTATTTAATGAAATACCCTTAATACCATGCTAATCCTTAAAATGGATTATGTTTGTGTCTACCCATTTCTAGTAAGCATGAACGAAATACACAAGAATATTACCACCAATACCAATATTTTTGTGTTTTTATTTTATACTGCAAATAATTGTACTCATTGTATTGTAGCAGAGAGGTCGCAAGTTCAAGAAGTGGAGGAAACCGATGGAAAAGGTTGAGGAAAATGTGTCAAATGGATAGGAGTAGTAAGAAGTAGGCCTAAAACACATCACACTCACACGTCACTCAGCGGCTTCGATTCAACGCGTGTTCTCCAGTGTTCTTTTCTTTGTGTATTTGTGCTTCAGCTGGAAGCAAACCTGAAGCCTGTTTGCAAAGGAGTGGGGGTAGGGGGTATGGTGGTGAGGGCATTAAAAAAAACATTGACATTACATTGTTAACCTTCCTAGCTCGGTAGAATTGTTGAGATTATGTTTCATATTGTGTCATTGTTAATAACTGGTAGTGTCAAGTTGAGTTTATTTATGTATCCCAGTTCCAAATGGTCTCAAAGGCTCACATTTAGTTCGGATTTGGTGGCAAGAACATTTACAAAATGCCAGTGGGAAAAGTAATAAACCTTGAGAAGTAAGACATGAGCCGGTGTATATGCTTTTACAGCTATGTATCTTTCATAGTGTGTCTAAAGTTTAGACACACTTTGAAAAATAGTGTGTATTATAGATTATAGATTCTAAACCAAGGGCATACTGGACAGACAACCTTTTGACAGTAGTCATTGACCAATACATTGTCCTAAACAAGAAACAAACAAGACCACACTAGTGAAACTAAAGACATAACTGTCCTTAAAGGGTGATGGGGGTTCAGTGTAACTCCACTCATAGAGTATTCTTTTTTTCAGCGAAGATGATGTATTTTGTTAATGAAGATTATACAAAATGCATATGAAGCCATTGTTTGCATTGCCACCATACACGCAGACTGTGTAACATCCTGTCGTCCACTAGTCTCACAAATCAGACTTTAGATTAAAATCTAAAGTTTGACAGCAGACGAGCTCAAATCTGGGTGAACGAGGCGTTTCACTTTCTTACGCTTCATATTTGTTTTGACCAATCATGTTGCTGGAGGTGGGGATCTGTAAGTGCGTAATTGGCAAACACAAACTCGACCAGCAGTAGTAATCTGTAACAAAAAAAAAAAGGTCTGTAAAAGGTTTCAAATCAACGCCGTGTAGACTGGCCACTGTGGAAATACACTTATTAAAATCCCCTTCTGAAAGCTTCATCCACTCGCGCAAATGAGTTTTCTTTGGTTGAATATCTCCGCAACTGAACAGGAAACAAGGTGTAACTCCGCCCCTTGCAGTTTCTGGTTTCCGGCCAAGGCTCTGTGCCGTCTCCCCCCAGAAGTTTTGCTATAAGATAGTAGGACTGCTGGATCCGAGATGAATCGTCCATTAATGTGAGATAAATATACTATGTAGAGGTATGCAAATCAGGATTTTTCTTTAGGTTATACAGATCTACATAGACACTTACATGTGAGATGTAACTTGTTTAGTTTTCTTTTGAAAGACAGATATTCTGTGGTTAGCAGGACTGTGACTCACAGGCCTTTAATGGTTAGCCTTGCCTCACAGCGAGACAGTGCTGGGTTCATAGCCAACTGGGGCCTTACGGCCCCGATATGCTTAGAACGAAATCGAAATTGGAGTGTTCACATAGGCTGTCCAACTGCTGTCGAATGGCTGTTGACAGGGTACAATATTGTCACTGCAATTGGTTGGTTTGTTCGTTTAATGACGGCAGGAGTTTCCTACCATCTCTGTGTCCTCACAATCCCTCACAATCTCAGCAAGTCTTGCTTCTAACTGGTTCATCTTGAAATAAACAGAGAGTGGGCAGTTAGCAGACTGTGCCAAAACATTTGATACTCATCCAGTCTACTAACGTCTTGTCATGTAAACCATGTTTATCTTGAGACAAACGATCTGTGTGCCCTATAACCTACCTGGATAGTGTTGGGATTAGCAGTCCTATGATAATCATTCATTCAAGGAACTGAAATCAGGTCAATCAACTTTTTTTGCAGCTAATTAATGCTTTCACAGAAAGGCCCAGATGCAGGACCAGGTCGAACCATAACATTAGTTAGATTCAGTGTTCTTACAGTTCAACATGAAACATGTTATATAGTAGTACAGCCAAACAATAGAGAATGACTTCCATAAGGATTTGATTTCTTTTAATCCACACATTTGGTTCAGAATGACTGGTGCTGCCAGAGCCTGGGGTGTGGGCTTATTTATTTGTGCATGCAGACAATGACATACATCGTGGAGGTCAAGAGGGTCAAAGTGCACACTAGAGGACAGCATCCATGAAATTGGTAGGAATACGAAGCATACTCTGTTCTCGCTGGTTTCCCTGGGTGTATATAATATAATGGATATGTTTGAACTAGCTGTAAACATGCAGTTTTACAGCTAGTTATTCTCATATATGACTATATATAAATGAGATAAATCAGAAAGTTTTCCTAGTGACAGTTGCCACAACTATTTCTATTCTCTTTTGGTTTCACAAAAAGAAAGAAAATCTTTAACTTATGCATGGGAAACATCTGTTTGGATTTGTAGACTGGTCAGGCTACAAAAAAGCACTAGTCTCTGCTCTCCAATATGTTCCTAATCAACCTCATAAACAGTAACAGGATGTTGTGTTAGAGAACATACTTTCCTAACTGTGTAACTTAGTTTAAAGTTGACTGCTTTAGTATCTGCATCTTACACTTGAGTTAATCTTAATTTAAACTGAACAAATTGGCAACCCAATTTGCACTACATTGTTTATGTCCTCTTTCACTGGCTATATATATAGTAGAGCTAAATATAGCTATTTTTAGTACTCTTTAAACAACAAGTAGGTAGTACTCTAATTTGAACATGTAGGCCTATAATCAGTATTACTGAATATGATCTGAAAACAAATTCATCCCTCACATCTGAAACTCTGTTTTTGGTGCTCTATGCTTTCAAAATGAGCACAAACAAATTGTGGTCCACAGTACTTAATCTTCAAAGCTCATGAGTACAACCGGCAAACAGTCATTTCCACGTTGCTCGGCTTTTAATAACATGTACAACAAATACTTGGAGAATGATTCATGAAGATGAACATGTGTGCATGTTTAGACGAACAAAAAATGTTACTGCATAACATTATTAGTCTACCTACATTAATGATGAACAGTTAGGTGTTGTTTTCACGGGTCAAGTTATAGTTTGCCGTGTCCAGTTTAACATAGATTAAGTTAAGCATTCACTCACTTATTAGTGGGCTAGTAAAATGTTATGCAACAATGTTGACAGAGAGCTCCCCATTACAGCTCTCAATTGTTTCCTTATTTATTGTCTTTTTATACAGGCCTCCATCTGGTGAGGCCTTTGAAGGGAAGTGGCTGATTTTATGAGATTGTTATTTAAACCCAATCAGTTGTTTTGGAATGACGTTTTCTGTAATCTACCTTGACAATCAGACATGATATTGTGATCTTATGCAACATAAGAAGATGTGCTGTTGGCAAATGCGGCAGGTGTGGGTTGTTCAACAACGCCAGGAGTTTCCTACCATGTCCGTGTCCTTGTAGTCCCTGCTAGAGTGGTCATACAAATATGCATAATCCCTCACAATCTCAGCCATTAATGAACAGAAATAAACAGAAAGTTTTGGTCGCAAACCGGCCATTTTGGCTGTGAAAACACTCCATTTTATCACACCAAGTTTATTCGGGTCTTTCGTCCTATTGGCAAATAGGCCAATATAATTTATGCAGGAAATTGTGTTTATTAGATTGAAGTTACCTAACAAACAAGATAAGACAGAGGGTAAAACCCAGAGGTAACAGCATTCGGGAACTTTGTAAAAGCATTATATCATTCAAATTGCTTTTCAAATTCCCAAATGTTACTTAATGTTGCAATTGCCTCACATAATTTACTTGAATTTAAAACCAGAGTTCTACATTTCCTCTCTCTCTGCCAGCCTCCCTCACCACCACCACCTCCCCCACCAAAGAGCACAGTGCTACAATACACATCCATGTTGTTTCACTAGAGTTTTTTTTTTTAAATGAGCAGAGCACTACCTTCAAAATGGTCGCTCCAAATAATAATCAAACCCTGTCATTCCACAATACATCCATGTGTCATTCAAATTGTCACATACAAGCACAGAACACAGAGTCTGTGTGTCTGGGATCAGTTGAGTTGTTATACAATTACTTCGCTTCACACTGTTATTGACATATCATATCATTTG
>OOFB01000790.1:24272-59220 GCA_900323305.1 Trachyrincus murrayi
GGGGGGGGGGGGGGGGGGGGGGGGAGAAAGGTGGTGGATATAATATGAGTCTTTAAATAACGACATCTACCGTTAATCGGTACAAAGCGGTGGGATCACTCACTTTGAGAGAACACCGAGAGGAGCTCTGACAGATCGGGGAAGCAGCGGTCCTCTTGGAGGTGTCTGTCTATGATCCGGCCGGAGTTCTCCAGCGCCTCGGCGAACCCTGCGGCGGGGCCGGCGGCTCCGATGACGGGCGGCATGGCTCAGCTGCAACGACGATCTGCTGCTGCTGGAGCAAGTTGGGGGGCAACAGAGTTGGAATTAACGTCTTAATGTCGCCTTCAGTCGCAAACACAACAATACTATGACTGAACAGCAGGAGCGTGAATAACCGATGTGGTGAATACAGTTACGCAGCGTGTTCAGAGGAGCAGGGGCAGCAGAATGTGGACGCGGGTCGGAGCTAGCTCCGTGTCATGCCGCCGGGTTAAGCTAACTGCTAAATTGGCTAGGGCTAATATTGACCCGCTAAAAAAGGATGGACGTTTATTACCCGACAAAAGAAAAGATGTCCGGTGCTGCCGACTCCTTTGGCTACGAAGTCACTTCCCAGCTGAACTCGCACTGTTTTGAATTCGTTAACGCAGAAGAACTTCGGTCAGAAACCGCCAATCTCACGCAGCTCAAGTGAATGGCTGCTGCTGCCGGAGACGTACTTCCGGGGGACGCGACGCGCAATGATGACGTTTTGTAGGACAAATTCAATGTACTTCTAGCTCAAGGATATGGATTTATGATCAAATATCCACCGCGTTTCAGTGTTTGACTTGTGGAAAATGCGCACGTGACTTTTAAATCGTTTGAACCACGGATGTAATAAGCACTCGGAACACATGCTCGAACTACAATAAACAGTCGCGCAACTATGACGTCGTCACTGTCCAGCTTTTAAATTAGCCCGCGACGCTCCATCCATGTTGGTGTTCTGGCACACATGAAAGAGATGGCCAACTTTAGAGACCTTCAGCAAACTTTTAATGGATAAGCTATTAATTTCTCATAATACAAGTGTTACAAATCAGTGACATGATAACATGGAAATGCACATAAATCAAGCAACGTAGACACCAGATAATACTTATTAATGAGCAGATTTTACAAAAGTTGATTGGTGTAATTTGGTGAAAAACACCAAATAACTTACAATAGCTTATTTGTTCTGACAAAAGTACGTTTTTGTATTTCATAAAAATCTGTTTAAAATATATTAGAATAAAAAATATGTTCCCTGCCATTTCTTTTTAGACTATATCAAAGTGACAGCGCATGCAGTACAACAAGGTAATAATACAATATTTACCCTTTTGAGAACTAATTAACTTTTTCTGACATTCACACGATTTATTCCAGCTGGGTTTCACTCAGCAATATAATAGGCTAAATGGAGTGTTAAATTAGTTAAGGTTAAATTACAAATCTCGCATTAATATTGAAGTACATTAGAAGATGTTGCCTGGTGGCTGCTACACGCCAGCTCCCTCTAGTGGTCTTCCAGAGCTCTTGTTAGTTCAAGTATGGGAATAGCAGCCCTTGGAAGACCTCTATAGAGGTCTCCTATCTCCGTTGGAGATAGGAGACAATGATCCCAGTGTGGGGGACGGACCAAAATAAGCCAGGGAGCTGCTCCAGCGGGAGCCAGTGTGTCGTTTTACCACAGCCCTTAACATTTCATGTTCTGCTTTTTTGATACTCCCTACTTAACTTAGTGGCTATTATAACTCTGTACTTATAACCACTTCGCTCACCCTTCACTCCTACTTTTACATTAACGTCTGGCTACGATGGCTCACTGGTTTGTGTAACTTTTGTCTAACGATAAACAGTTACTTTTTCCCCTCCTTTGCAGCGTACAGTGCCCGCAACGTTTGTGCCACTCTGCTTGTGAGCTTACGTCCGCTCGTCAGGGAAATCTTCTTGTGAATAATGTCAGACTCCTGGAGGGTGCCCACCCTAGGCACCAGCTTCCCGCCGTCTTTCCGCCGGCTCTCGGCCCACGGCCCGGCGTAGGAGCCGGACATCCAGTGTACGGTGTATCCGCCGCTCGTCTTCTGGATGACTCTGGCTATCTGCGGTTCTTTGTACCTGGGGCAGCAGACGGCCACCATGTCCATGACCTCCACTGGCATCCCGGCCGCGTCTCCGGCCGTCTTCGATCGCCTCTGCGGAGGAGGGCAGATCGATCAACAAAACATGTTGAGAATCGGTTCAGAAATCGAGTCATTTATCAAAATGCCAAACATTTGTCGCTTATAGCTTTAGAAATTTCGTGGCATGGCATGTTTCAGATCACAAAATGAGTACTTATGTGGGGACAGACATTGTCATTTATGAAGTAAAAATACCAAACATTTGCCGGTTACAGCTTCATAAATGCAAATATTTGGTTGCTTTTCTCTGCGTCAGAACACAAAATAAACAAAGCAAGCTCATTTAAGACATCACTGAGTCCTAAAAGATTAATCGCCAGAAAAACAACAAACAAGTTAGTCAGTTACAGCCCTATTATATAGCAACGACTAGCCAGAGAGGACCCACCCTGGATGGTCTTTGGTCCTCAGTGTCCAGGTCGTCCGTCTCCATCAGAGTAGCCTGGTGCTGTTTCCCGGAGGTAGGGCTGCCCAGCAGGGCAGAGATGGCTTGGTTTCTGGCACGGGTGTTCACCTCCTCATCCTCTTCATCGCAGTCTAAGTGCTCCATCAGCAGTTTGAACTGAGACAGGCAAGGAGTTTGAAGTATAAAGACGATGGTTTGTATGATATGTTTTTGGTCTTGTTATAAAAATGATACATTAAGTACAACTGAAAGTGAGTCGCCTTTTTTATGTAGTTGTAAATGCAAATGTACATTTTTACAATATTTTCTATTTCAAGAATAGCAATTTCATCATCATTATTGCATATAAAATCTGATGTTCTGATGAGGTCATTTGAAAAAGTTGAATTTCTAAATTCCACCAAACAGTGCATTTTCAAATACTTACATCCAAGAACTGCTTTACGATATTCCTTTTGACTTGGCAGCTGAGGTCTGAACTGACCAGTCCAGTCTTCAGGAAGTCCAGTGTCTGTCGCGGGTTGAAGTACACACCGGACTTCCTGTTCACCGCCTTGTCGTAAACCTTCGCTGGATCCGTTGGCGAGTACTTCTGGATTTTACTGGCAATAAACGAAATTATTATTTTAGTTTGTTCATCGCTCTTTAACATTCAATCGTTTAACAGACACATTCATCTGAAGCGACCTACGGTGAATATTGTTCTAGATAAGTCATTAATGAACAGGTAGGGGTATCTTGCTCATGGACGCCTACATCGGCGTTTGAACCCAGAACCTTTTGAATGGGAGTCAAACACCCAAACCACTATACTATCCTTCCCCGTTTTGTGCTGAGATTTAAAAGCGATTTAAAATCTCAAATGTGTTCTACCTGGATAAATATTATTAATTTAATTATTAAATAAAGGTTATTAAATAAAAAAAATGTAAAAGTGCGTATAGTTTGTTGCGTTCTCCTACCCGTCTGAGAAGCCATAGAGGGTCTTCAGGTGCTGTTTGAGTACCAGCAGCAGCAGTATGCCCTGGGAGGCGCTGGAGAACTCCAGGAGAGGCCCGGGGTCGTCAGGGAGACGCTCCATCACCACGTCCACATCTTCCACGTCAGAGTCTGAGTCCGAGTCTGACTCCGGGGGCTGAGGTGAAGATTCTTTTGGCCTCGGTACGGCTTCTTCATCATCACGATCATCACCATCACTAGGGTTAGATCTCGTATCATCTCGCTCGTCGTTCTCCTCAGCCCCAGGACAAGGTTTCTTCTCCGGAGGAGGATTTTTCCTCGTCTTCTTCTTTCGTTCTGGATTTTTGCGTAAAGACTTCACAGAGCGCAAAGTCCAATACAACTCATTGTCAGATCAATCGTTGTCAAACATTTTAAGGTGTCCACCACAACTTCTTTCATTTCCGTGCATCACCCCATCAACTGCAGCTGGCAATATCAATGTCTAAAGGAATCTGCATCACAACACGTTAAAGGTGCTCTAGGTAAGATTTAAGAGCTCACCTCTTTGAAGGACTGCAGTAGGTTGCTACCAGAGACGGACAGCATGATGTCTACATGGTGCATGATGAACAGAGGCTCCTCCTGACTCTGGTAGGGGAAATACGCCAGGTTGTCCACGATGAACAGCAACAGATTCACCTTAGTCTTCTACAGGAGGGGCGACACAACATTACGTCAAATAACTTAGAGCGCCCACTCCTCATTCTGACGACAGTCCTGCAGACCGGCGGTATCCCAGTGTCCCAGTTGGAAGATAAGTTATAGGCCTTCATAACAGAGGTGTAAGAGTAGGGACGAACACAAGTGAATCTCATGATGTTAATTATTACACAGCCTGGCACTCCGTGAGACTAGTAGGCCACCATGTCCCACAGCGTTGATTCACTGTGTCAAGACCCGCCTACTTGTCAGGAAGAGGTCTCGATTGACAAGCATGACCAATCACGGACCGTACGCTGAGAACAGGCCCGTGGTGAAACAAACGTGATTTAAAATGTGATTTATAAAAAAAATTCGTCGTGGACCGAAAAAGAAAGGGTGAATCGACTGATTGACAGCTAAGACTGTGACTTACTGCTAATTACTTTCCCTGTCGACTAATGTATCGATTCTTTTTTCCAGTTACTGACGGAAAACAAATCATTCATAGTCATAAATGACCAGGAATCGAACCTGCGGTCGATACGAGGCGTATTGCCTACATGGTTTAGCGCACTAGCGGGTTGAGCCTCCGAGCTGCCCAGAAATAATGAATTATAAAAAAACTGGAATCAAAAATTTTCTGTCGATCGGTGGACAGTCGCCTCGGCATCGCTTACGGCACTGTCGTCAAACTGGTTGAGCAGCGAGATGAGGAACGCCCTCCTGTGCTGGCGGTGGGCGCGGACCATGGAGAAGAGATGAGCACACAGGGCCGAGGTGGTGTCCTCCACCCGGAAACCTCGGACGACTGTCGCTTCCGGTCCTGCAATGGCCTGCTGCACCTGGTAGGCCATCTTCATACCCGCCACAGCCTTCATCTGTACAACGACAAGAGAGGAAGATGAAGAATATGATGAAGAATGAATGAGTGAATGAGTGAAAGACGGTGCTTCATTATTTATCACCGAAACGGAGACAGAGGTGAAGAGTGCAAACGCTGGGCAATACACAAATCAATAGAAAATAACAATAAAACAAAGGCCTTATCGTCTACACAGCAGAAATAAATGAATCTTTACAACACAGCAGTTAAAAGTAGGAAACTAAAATGGAGGTAATTTGTGTGTCAGTGTTGAGATCCAAACACACAGAGGGGGAGTTTCAACATTAGCATTAACAATTAGTTCATGAATTAATTATTATTTCACCGTAATGTCCAAATATAGCACTTGGAGCTAATATAGGGATTCCGCATTTTGTGTATTATTGTTTATTGATAATAGTTGACTAATGCTTCATGATGCTAGCAAGGAAACTCTCTACTGACGTCAGGATGAGAGGCACACAGGTCATCTTACTCCATCATGTCCTTCACTCACATGAATGAAGCCTGTGTATTTCTTGTTGATGTCTACCAGCTGCTGGTCAGCCTTGTTCCTCATGGTGGGGTCTGGGTCGGTTGCCATGGCGATCAAGTAGGGCACACACTGAAGAAAAGTACAAAAATGTAATAAAAAACATTCTTCACTTAATTCGTGAGCGCTGCGGTCAAAGTGGATATTTAAGAGATTTTCTTTTTCCGTTTTCGATCAATCACCTCGTTAGGGGAACGGGGTACACCTGAGCTGCCCTGCCCAGCTGTTATAAATGAGGTCTGACTTCATATCACGAGGCTAGTTCCTGCTGAAGTGTGAGCCTACCTGCACGGGATGGATGAGGCCCTGGCTGAGAGTCAGCACGACGCCACTCAGGGCAAAGTGTCTGACGCTGGCCTCCGTGTGGAAGAAGGCGTCCAGCACCGGCTTCAGGTACAGCTGCATGATGGAGCTGCTCATTCCGGACGAGATGTCCCCCATCTCCTTCAGATCCTCCTGCTTGGACAGCTTCTGCCCTGCAGGATGAGAGAAGGAGAAGAAGAAGATGATGAGGGATCCGTTTATTGAAGGGATTCTGTTCTATGTCCCTTCAGCTCTAGAGCAATAAATATGACGTTATGATCTACAAGGATAGGTTTGGTTTGTTTTAATTGAACCAAAAACCAAAAACATAGTTTTGCATCAGCTGGAGACCTACAGCAGTTGAATTCATAATGGATGTATTTTGACTTGCCTATTTTATTTTTATGAGTTTCAACAACAATCATTTGAAAAGAAACGCCAACGGCAACCTTAAACCCAACCAACGAATAGGAACGAAGGGAAACAATGGCTCACAGTCGAGGTCTGCCTCCAGCATGCGGGAGTCCTCCTCCTGTAGGTAACTCTGCAGGTTCTTCAGCACCTGGACCTTCAACACCACCGGCCCTCCGTTGTCTGAGAGGATGTCCGTGTACAGAGCTCTCACCTCCTGGACAAACATCAGCACTGGGTGCATGATGAAGAAAGAGCCTTGTGGAGTGCGGAGAGTGTGGAGAACCAGACGGTTAGCAGGTTACGACAACAAGAGACGAACGCAAGGAAATACTGTTTCATGCTAACGTTTACATCTCTGCCGGCATTTCGGCACCCATGGCACTTTTGACCTTCCCTGGAAGTTAGCGATCACTTTTCTGAGTTCCTTCTCAAGGTTTCTTCCCGTGGGTTTGGATTTGAGGTTTTCCTTGGCCGTTTAGAGGGCTTTAGGGTAATCTGAACCCGTGAAGCCCTTTGAGAGTAAGACTAAGACTAATAGCTTTATAAAATAGACTGTCTGGTATTCAGAGTGATGAGGGGGTTGACTCTACCAAGGGCCATGATTGCCTTGGCCTGCACCTCCTCCTCTCGATGTGCGGTGAAGTGGAGCAGGAGATCCAACACCTTGTCCTTGATGACGATCTAGATGATAGAGAGACATAATTCACGATACCTTTTTGTTAACCAAGTTTAAAGGTGCTGTAGGTCAGACTTAAGAGGTATTATTTGAGTGTAGTCTGTTAGAAATGCCGTAGCCATCCGTCAGCTGTTTGTGAGTGAAATGCTCTGTGAGAATATCTTGTTGTTGGATGACTGCACGCCGGCCTCTGTGTGAGATCATTTCGATTTTAGACCACTCCCGGCTAATTTCTGACCAATCAGAGCATCTCCGCCCTGATTGGTTTGGGGGAATTCCTCTTGCCTGTCGAGCACAGGTGCGTGAAATGCAACACTTCTCAATGGCGGAGAAACGTAGGGAGGGAGGGAGGGAGGGAGGGTCTACCTTATTGTGGCTCCCCTTGAAGTGGTCCCGGTCGAAGTCAAAGTGTCTACAGAGGGTCCCCACGGTGAGCAGCGAGCGCAGCAGGGCGGCATGGTGTGCCACCAGAGCCGAGCAGTCGGGGTCTTCCTGGTGCTGGACCTTCAGTCTGATCAGAGCGCCTGCAGGGTGGAGGAAGCACGCGTTGATTAAGGAACAAAGTCGTCGGCCATATTGTTTGATGTCATCGTTGATGTTACACAAAAAAATGTGTGTGTATATACGTATATATATATATATATATATATGAAATGAAATGAACCATACCGTAGTAGCGATTAAAGCAGGCCCACACGAACATGTAGTTGTGCGTGACCTGGTTCACCACTGCGGCCAGGCAGCTCACACAATGCTGGACAACCTGCGGTGCGAGGAACACAAGACATCAGTTGTTGAGCAGCAGGCGGCGACCTGTGCAGATCCCCTTCACGTCCGGGTTCACCACCAGGGAGGCCGACTGACCGTCACTCCGTGCTTGATGATGAGCCTCATGAGGTCTTCTTCTATGGTGAGGAGGAGGTCTTGGCTGGGCTCCTCCAGCAGAGGCACCACAAGCTCCAGGATCTTGGCCACGTTGCAGATCACCACGTAGTCGTTTTCCCTCTAGGCGACGAGAGGACACAAACACGCCCCCCCGGTTTATCGGCCGGACTAGATCACGTTATTCTGAATGCTCTTCTCGTATCCATCTTTTTTTGTTATATATTTCTAAAAGAAAAGTAAAGAGCTAGTATCAAAGTGAAGTCATTTTGTTCTTACCTTACACTTGGTGGCCAGGTAAGGCTGCATGGCCCCGGCGTGTTGGACCAATAGCTGCGCTCGGGTTTTGCTGAACAGGTAGAGGGTGGTGAGGGAGGATATCAGGTGATCAGAGTTCTCTCTGCCCTCACGGTCTGAAACAAAGAGACAGATGACCTTGACCTTCTACTAGATGTTCATATAGAACCAATACAACACTGCAGAAGAAGATATTCCCACCTCCATAGGACTCCTCAAGCGTGAGTATGTGTTCTACTATGTTGTCCACCAGCTGAATGCAGGCCTTTGCCGCTGGTTTATAAGAGGCATCCTCCTCCGACTTGAGGAGCTAAAGAATTCAAAGAAGTCAGAAAATATCCCACAAACAATCCTCAATGGTACAGAAGGGATCAGCAAACGCAACTCATGACAAACTCACGTTTTGGAGCAACTGTTCAAACCAGTCATAGCCAGAATCTTTGCATGCCGATACCTGGAAATAAAAAAAATAACATTAGGATAAAGAGTAAAGCATTAGGGTAGAGTTCTAGATCTAACGGTGGACGTTACACTGATGTTTACCACGTCTGTGATCAGGAGGATCTTTCTTGTCATGGCCTCCTTGTCATGACTTGGTGTTGGGGTGAACCACATCTTCTGGAAGGTCTCGTTGACCAGTTTCTGCAGAGATGAACATGTCACTGTTGCTTTTTCCCCAGCCACCCAATCACAGATAAGATGGGCGGAACACAAGAAGTCAACTGTCGAACGAACATTTGATTCCGGAAAAGAGTTGTTTCATCGAAATGACAGACTCCCGAGTCAGTCGCTTTCACAAATCAAAGCTGTGATGTTTGTGTCTGCATATGCCGCTTATCACTCATGGATGCATAATAACAAGTTATCACCATGATGCCGAGCCGGGAGCTAAGGTGCTAACGTGGCTGTCATGGAAACAGTCAACAAAGTCGACGACCTCGGACCGACCTTGATGCCCTCCTCGTCGGTGACCCGGCGAATCATGCGGACGCAGATGTCTGTGATCTTGTGGAAGCCCGGCTGCTCCAGGCAAATGTCCCTCAGAATCTTGATCACTCGCTTCCTCACGCTGATACCCGTGTCCTATGGAACATAAAACGGAGCAAAACGACACCGTAACACTATCGCACAGTTGTGACGTTTAAATCTGCACTATGTAACTTTTCTACCGCAGTTGTTGACAACATAAAAGAATAAAATGCGCCCATCCATGGGTCAATCCACCCAGGGAATGTTTCTCTATAAATCGCTCCCTCCCCCCCATTATAGGCGTCGCTAAAATGTTGTTGCAAAGATTATTTTCTTTACCAGTATTCTTTCGACGAGCATGTCGTAGTACTGCTCGGTGAGCTGAGGTCGACTGAGTACAAAATGGCCGACCAGTTCAACGGCCGCCTCCCTCACGCTGGTGGAGGTGTCCATGAGGCGTCCGTGGACCCCCCGCCGCATGTCAGACTGAGGATATGGACGGCAAGAGATCACTACATTAAATTAGAAATAACTCATAGGTCGTTTTTGTTATTATTTTGTATCTCGTTTCAATTCCATTACTGTCCTGTACTTTCTACTGTGACACCCGCATTTCTCGCCTGGGATTCAAGTACGATCTTATCTTGTCTTGAACACCGGTAGTTGGGGGATATTTTACCCGTGAAAGTATACTAGGATCCACAGCCACCACCTCAGAGAGACACTTCATCGCTCTGGTTCTGACCGCGATGGCACTCTCCCCGAGCACCCTGAGAATCTTCAGGAGAAAAAACGACAGCGAAACTTGATCACAGCAGACGACACACACCTCCGCCTTCCACTTTACCCATTGCCAAGTTACGACCGGGACATTACCTGTGTTAAGTATACATTGAAGCTCTTCGCAAAGGGCCGCGTTGAGGCCAGATATCTGACGATCAGACAGGCGTCCTCGTAGTCCACAGTGTAAGGATTTACGCTGAGGAGAGATTAAGAGCAAGGAACAAGTCATGGAGATCGATATGTCAAATGTGATCGAATTTAAAAAAGTATGAACTCCACGGTGATGGGGGTTATTTACCTCGGTGTCATGTTCTGTGACGGAGGAGTCATCGCGACTTTGCGGAGAAATCTTTTCCGCTTCTCAGAGCGCCGCACGGCGTCTGAGGTGGAGTCCACGCCCGTGACGTGATGATGACCTCTGGGCAGCTCCGCACTCTTCAGGAGTTTCACGGCTTTCTCCATCTCGGTGGTGGAGTCCCGGAACCACTGAGCGATGTAAAAGCGCCTGGCAAACTGGATTTAAAACAATGTTTAAAAACAGTGATTGGATTCACAAGTGTTTCATTTGGACGGTGTAACCGTGCTATGTATGAAGTCAGTCGTGTACTTTACAGAAGGCCGGGTTATTTATCATGCACTATGCATCTATGTCCCTGCAGCCATCAGGTTAGCTTAACATTACACTAAACTAAAGTGTCTAAAGAATAAAAACCCATGTCTCTAAATCAATTTGGTTTCTGGAGAAAAAACTCATTTTGAACAAAAGTAATATCTGCAGTGAAAAGTTATATAGTTTTAATAAAAGGCTTTGTAAAACAAAAGTGAATGAATGACTTCATATATAATCAAATATATTATACTGCTCACCGCCAAAGACCGGTCTCCCTCTCCGTTGTCCTGCAGGTAGTTCAACAGGACCTTCTGTAGTCGCTGGGTCTCCTCGCTGCCTGGCACCTGGGTGGTGTTCAACAAAACACTGTGATGTACGTAATGTACGTAATCACACGATGCATTTTACAGAATCAAAGTTACCTCTTTCAGGATGTGCTCGATGGCTTCTTTGTCTACCGCGTTGTCGACTGCATCTTTGCGTAGATGGGCGGCGACAGTGCCCAGGTAGTCCAGAGACGCCACCCTGAGAGCCATCTCTGTCTGCTTGGTGCTGAACTGGTACACCTGGAACAGGTAGCAGAACCAGCCAATACATACAAAAACTACAAATCCCAAGCACCGCCACAGAAACCAATTGCCGGGAAGCCAGTAAGCTCAGGCCTGGTCTTCGTCCTACTTTATAATGATGATGATGATGATATAATGCCGGTTGCTCACCAGGAGTCTCCCTAGTAGACTGAGCAGTAGTTCAGCTGCAGGCCACTCGGGCTTGTTCACCGTCATCAGCAGATCCTGGACAAAGTTTTCAAACACCGGCCGGTAATCTTCCTCCCCCTGCTTACTGCCACACCTAACAACACACACACACACACGCGTATTATCTTCATGATATGGTATGTGTATAATTATCAGACGTATACAGTAAAAAGGCGTCTTACTTCTTGAGAAAGACTAACAAGAAGTTCTGAGCCGTCCTCATGGCGGTCTCATAGGAGCCTGTGATGAGAACATCTTGATCTGCCTGAAAGAAAACAACAACATTTGTAATAAATATTTGCATTCACTAAATCTAAATATGCATTGAATACCAAGGTCAAAATCAATACCTTCTTGCCGGGCACATTCTCCACGTGCCTTTCAGAGGGCAGGTGAACCACACACTGGATGAGCTGAAGCACTAAAGCTGACACCATCTGGATGCACTGGGACTCCTTGTCCACACTGCTGCTATTAATCCTACCGACATATTAACATACGATACGATGAGATTGATAGGATAAGATATTAACCTACAATTATTGTACAATCACTGATTCTTAGGAAAAACAGAAGTTATTTTGATGAGGTGAGCATGTAGCATGGACGCGTAGCTACCTAAAGTGCCTGAGGCTGCGCTTGCTCGTGGGCAGTCTGGCCAGGGAGTTGAACACCTCTCCCAGAATCAGCTGCCTGTGCTTCTTATACCGAGCAAACACCTGAGGAAGAAGAGGGAGGGGGGCGGGGCCAAAGCATTGATTGGCTGGCTGCTCCTTGAATTCAATCACATAAAATAAATCAGTTGAACAATGGTCGCAGAGATGGAGAAGACAGGCGAGCCACAAGGGGGCAGACTCACGGCAGTCACTAGCTTGATGCTACACAGCTGCAGTTCACGGACGTTCTCCACAAAAAACGATGTCATTCCCATGGAGGTCACCTGAATGTGGTTTAAGAAAACAACATCAACACCCTTCACCGTTTCAAATAACTACTTTATTTATTTACAAACCCTACTGAATAAACTTATATTGCATACCCGCTTATATCTCATCACTTTTGTTACAGTACACAAAAATGTTTTTATTTGATTTTAATTGTTTGGTTTTGAATTGAATTTGGATGTTTTTAACGGCATTTTTTTATTTAAACTTTATCTGTAACTCTGTCACCATTTGTAAACGGTGAACGGTTTTCCAAGATTAGCCGTCACCCTGGTACATAAAAGGAGCAGGCCCATAATTACGTGTTACGAGCGACACCTGTGAGAAGGCTCTGACCTGCAGGACGGTGGTGTCGGTGAGCAGCTGGATGCTGAGCAGCTCCGAGATGCTGCTGATGACCTCACACAGTTTGTTGTACACCACGACCACGGCCTTCTGCCGGTGGCCCGGACACTTTGGCCTTTTAGCTCTTTGGTTCGGCGTGCTGCCTAGGGAACACACATGAGGAGCAAAAATATAGATATTTTATTTTTTATTATGACATTTTATGATGAACACTTTTAAATAATACACTTTGTAGAAGTTTAATAGCTATTCGTTTTCTTTTTATTGTGTTGAATGATTAATGTACAGCTGGCGGTGTCTTTTATGATAGCGGCACTTGTGATTTATATTAATGTCAATATTGAATTCTTGCACATGCATTAATATGATCAATCGGAGGGTTTCAATCATGTCATCACAAAGTTCCAAAAGCACATTCCAACATTCCGCCATCTTGGAACTTTCTAGAACGACCAAGCGACTGTTCTTCTAATTCTTCTAATGGTGCAAAAAGTGCCAAGATGGCGGCTTGGAATGTCTTGAGGAGACGCTTCTAGTTTACACCACTGATTCCCTAATGTCCAGCAGGGCCCTGCCAATGTATCAACATTAGATACACAACTCTACCACCCTTGTTTCCACCCTAACCTCTGTGGGGCTCCTCTCCGTAGGCGCGGTCGTAGTGAGGGTAAACAGTGGCCCCTAGCTGGAACTGGATGTACTGCAGTATCCTCTCAATGACGTCCTCTATGTACACCGCCTTGGGCATCAGCCGTGATGTCATCACGTGGAGCGCTGTCAGACAGGCGTCAGCTGAGTTTGTCACGCGCTCCATGAGGTCATCGATTCTCCCCCGGTCTTCGTCCACAGCGTCGGCGGCCTGTTTGAGATGAGGGAAACGAGTGAATGCCAATTGGACACAATTCAATTGAATTAAATGTACTTTATTCATCAGTTAGGAGCCTAAATTGTGTAGAAGTGCATAACAGGACAGGCAGACCGACAATACACACAATAGACACAAAGGCAACATACAAGTGCAGATTTAGAAACCGTTGAAAACGTCCAGTATGTGGTGGTGTCTGGTACGTGTCTATGTAAGAAATATGTAGTGCATCTTAATGACGCTCGGAGACTTACTTGGTTCGTTGAAATCGACAGTTTGGCGCCATCCCGAATGTTTTTCTCAAGAATGTTCAAAATCTTGATTAACTTGTCGGTTGGCAGCTATGTAGGAGACAAATGAGAGGATTTCAAAAATGTATACATATATATATATATATATATATATATATATATATTTAAAAATGCATTATATATATATCATTATTTTGTATTAATTATTTCAATGGCTAAATATGAATAGTAGTCTGTGAACATTAAACCACACAATCATATAATAAACAACAAGTTCTCACCTTATAAGTGATGCCCAAGGCTTTGATTTTGGCCGACTCACTGCTGAGCTCATTCAGCCGGTCTTTCCCAAGCAACAGTTCTTGGGGAACCTCGTCATCATCATCGTCTTCGTCATCATCTTCATCATCTGGTTAGTGTACAGACGAGGTCATTTGTTAACATCAAGCCCAAATCCAAACTGAAGGTTTGGTGTATAAGGTCTATAAGAGATATTGAATGATTAAGACTGAGCTATTTTTTATCAATATTTGAATATTAAATATGAAGAAAATATAAACATTTTGTTACCTCTGGCAGTGAAGTCCACATCCTCAAGGTTCTCAAGAATATCATCCATACTTGCCACAAATCCCTTAAACGTTGGGGAATCGATCAGTTCTGTTAAATAAATACATGTCAAATCAGCAACACGTTCCTCTTTACCCATCTGAGAATCAGACAACAAGAAGCAAAGTGAAAGAACCTTCCAGCGTCAACTCGGGCTCGCAGAGTCTCATCTTCTGCTCCTCCATTTTGTTTGTCTTTGCGGCAACTAAACAGGGAAGACCATTTTGAAAATGTAGGTCAAAAAGGACTTGATAACATAGTAGGACTGCTGGGATCCCAGGTTACATATAGATAGAAGCACTGTGTGACGTAGACCTACTGTGGTGACCGGTGGGCATCGGAGGGCCTTCCTGTGTGTCTCCTGGGCTGGCTTCTTCGCCATGTTGCTGATGTTCCCCGAGATGCCTTCTCTCCTCCTGAAACACGTCTTTCTCCTCCTGTAACACGTCTCTCTCCTCCTGAAACACGTCTTTCTCCTCCTGAAACACGTCTCTCTCCTGGGGCCGCTTGGATTTCTTCTGTACAGCTTTTTACACAGACATGTAGAAGTAAAGTGAATAAAGAAAGGTTCAACTTGGAAATATATCATCGTCAAATATCGCTTTGTGTAATGCACAACAAAGAATGAAAACAGACAAATAAAAATGCTATCATGCTTGTATTGGCTATCTATTTAACCAATGTAGAGAAGCAGAAACCCTACCCTAACCCTAACATAAGCAGAAAACCAACAAAAAAAAAGGATTGTTCTGGGATTGTCAGGGGTGGAAACTCTCGTCGAAGTCTCACCCTCATTGAAAGTGTCCTGATCCTCCAGGTTAGAGTCAGCCTCCGTGACTCTGGGCTTCTCACCAGCGGCCTCGTGCTTGCGCTTGTACGTCTTCACCTCCTTACCCAGCACCATGCTAGGATCTGGTGCTGGAAGCAGGTGAAATGACCATTAACATTATAAAAGGCTTAGCTCCTTTAGTTAGCTTTTCTGCTATCCCTAGCTTTCAGATTAGTAGTTTAATGGTGAATAATGGACATAAAACATTGGTCGAGGCACATTATATTCATATACCTCCTCCAACAAAAATGTAAATATCAAACCAATAACAGCAAAACACTGTAGCAATGCCAAGACGGTGAACAATAAGAGAGGCTCCATCTCCTCCACGCTACCTCCTCCTTCAACCCTGCGCTGGCCTGTCCTGTTCCCCAGGAAGACCTCGGGGTGGCTGGACAGCACCGCCTGAAGCAGGACCGGCACCCCTCCCTCTGGGCCGTCATTCTCCACGCTGTGCTTCGGTTCTCTTCATGGAGAAAAGAGTCAGAAATACCATTCGTCATTTAGTCGAAATTAATTCAATCGAATTTTGATAAGCGATTAATGTAAGTCATTTAAGTACTGCTTCAGAAATTAAAATATTTGGTTCATGGATAATTATGAAATGAAAGCACATTTAAGAAAAGACACTCTAACTTGTGATGGCATTTGCTAATATTTATGGTTGAAATGATTAATCCTATCACAGCATATAATCACATTACATTATATAATTGCTTATATAATCCAGGTGAAAAGAGGTCTATATTTCTATCCATAGGCATACCATTTTGTAAACAATGAAAAGCCTTTATTCATCATACTTTGTTCATCATGTGAATCCCATTTGAGCATCCATGATAACTAAACGGATGTGGAAGTAAGTATAAGTGCTGGCCAATCACACACAGGGCGGCACGGGCAAGATTATCAACGACAACTGAGGAGTGGGATCCAGGTTCCCTTTGGCATCATGGATGGAACGATCAGGATTTGGCAGCAGCCACACGAGCATTCTGTCTGGTGTCAACAGTACAGAGCTCTGTGGTGGCGTGGTGTGATGGTGTGGCTAAATTAAGTCCTGGCATTACATTAGCATCCGATGCCCACTGAAGATTATCTGAACAGTATTCTGAACATCATCGTAATGGGGACAGTTAATCCACCCTTGGATGGACACCTCTCCCGTCTGATAATGTTCACCCCCTTGTCGTCCGTGAATAGTTCCAGGAAAGTGACAACAAGTATTATTCATCCACTGACTTAATCAGTCCCCAGAGCTCAACCCTGGTCCAGCATCAGAGGCCTAGGCCCACCTAGTGGTCTGGTGTTGTAATGCATGCATAATGCACTTATTTGAAGGGCAAAAAAAGCTACAAAGTAGAGATAAATGAAGTACTGTAGTGCGGCAGAGATGCCCTGGCCTTCACATGTTTTTCTCCAGATGTAAGAAAACATGTTTGTTTGGTACAGACCCCAACAAATGAAAATGAAAATTGTGATTCCCACTAATAGTGAATCATATCGCAATCGCACTATCTGTCAAAATAATCGCAATATGATTTTTATTCCATATCGTTCAGCCCTAAGTTGGAGCGCCACAAATGCAGTAGATGAAGTTATTAGACATGGAATACACAAACACCCACATGTCCTCGGTGGAGACCTGGCTGAGGCTGTATGCCAACTGAGACACCAGCTTCTCGTCCTGACTGGCCAGTAGATGACAGACACCTGCTGCCAGCCTGCTGCTGTACAGGAAGCTCCTAGCGGTGGTGGCAGGAAGTGGAGATGCCAGGGGAAGGTGGTTCAAAACTGAAAATAATGATTCAAAAAAAATTCAAATTTTGTAATTACATGTGATGAGGATATTAATATGATACAGTATATTATAATAGTATTAAACATTGTGGTAAAGTTTGACAACACATTTTTCTGTGTTTGTTAGTTGGTATCGTATTAATCATTAATGTTCAATGTTCAATGTTGCATGAATTCACACTATTACCAGAGAATAGTGAATATATTGTATTAACAAATGAGTCATCGGCATTTAATCTGCGTTTGGATGCTTTATGCCCTTAAGAGTAATGTAATTATTCATGCATTCACATTACCAACAGTCTGTATGACATGTAATTAGCTACTGGTAGGACTACCTCTGACAAATCACGAGTGGGTGTTGACAGTACCAACTGAGTGCCTTGTGTTTTGGTTCTGTTCTGACAGGTGAGCGGGGAGATCTCATAGACTTACAGTCTGTGAGACTGGATATTCCAGCTAGTGTAGTGATGGGCAGTTGAGGCATATCTTCAGTATTCATGCTGAGGTCAGGGTTCAGGACGTTGTCGTTGTTGTTGTTGATTGTGTCACCACTCTCCACGTGTTTTCCTCACATCTTGAAAATGCTGCGGAGGAAATTGAAAAAGTTAAACACAACACAAAAGAGAAAGCGTGTACCAGCCTACTACTGTCAATGGTAACACACACAATAATTATGTACATGGGTTGACACTGACAGGACACTGTTATTCAGACAATAAGTTAGTAAAGGTCAGATGCTAACCAAACAACAATATAAGCTATACTAATAAAGGTCCAGTTATTATTGTTATTACATTGTATTGTTAAAGCTAGAGTTTAGAGTTGTCTAACTCTAGAAATGACACTATTTGCCACATGCTAAATACTGTCAGTTATGTTGGGCTTCAGTGACAACTTTATTGACAAAGCACAAACAACATGTTTTGATTAGTTAACACTGTCTTTCATGGATCAATCCAGCTGTCTTCACAGTGGTCTCCCTGGTTAAACCTCTCTATTGTATCCCAGCCATCAGGCTACATCCAGGCTAAACAACAGCTAAACAGTAACATCCAGGCTAAACAACAGCTAGTAACACCAGTAAAAAACCTTTAGAAGTGTGTTTACCTCGGGGTTTGGTGAGACAGAGAAGTGAGTTGAATCCCTCAGGATAATAACAAGGGTCCAGATGGGGTGGGTGTGTTCTTCTTCTGCCCTCTCACAGTAAACATGTGGACCATCCCCATAGTCGGGGATGTAGTCTAATTTTACTCGCATTGCTCTTGGAATAACAATGCATGGAAAATAGAAAGGCTGTTAATGAAAAACAAAAAAGGAAAGACACAGCAATAATAACAATCGCAGAATAAATGCCAACCGGAAGAATTTTTTTGACAACATCGCCCTCCAGCGGCGCGGCGCAGAACTGCAACGACACTTTTACTTTCCCTGTTCAGTGAAAACCAGTTTTTAAGCTGCTATCTCTCCATCTATGAGCAGTTCTTGCAGAACATTTTGGCCAATGAGTACACTCATTCATAAAGGAGACATGATCTAAATTGAGTTTCCATTTAACATGCCTAAGGTCTATATTTCCCATTTTGAAAATAATGAAAAATAATAATAATGTTAATGCATCATTTCAACTTATTTGGCTATAGCCTACTGAAGCCTATCTGAATAGTAGGCCTAATGTGTATTAAATATGTTTATTAAATGTAGGCCCTATCTATAAAAAGTAAGTCTATAAAATGAGTGTGTGCATATAGTATGTAGAGTTCATAATAGCATTGAGTCCCCACTCCCACCTGGCAAGTCATCAGACTTGCTGCTTTCCACGAGTCTAAATAGTGTTCAGCACCGCAGGGTTTCTCGCTTCAATGGATTTATCCATGAGCCCAGAACCCGTGACAATCATGTGTTCATCCTCTTACTTCTCTCCCTGCAGACCAAACATAAGCAGACCTCCCCACCGCCAGGCAAGGGACTGGACGTCGCAGACGCAATTTAATTATCCAATTTAGGTAAGACAACGTGCTTCTTATTTTTCTTACAGACGTCTACAACTAACAGGCCTGTAATATGATCTTATCATAGCCTAGTTGTAATACGTGTTATTTATGCAGGCTACCGTTACTAATTGTAATTAAGTTGAAATTCTGTAGGCTAGAAGTTTCAGCTGTGAGTCCGTTTTTTGTTTTAATTAGGCTAGGCCAATTACTAAAATAAACTAATTATATTAATTTTTTTTTTAAAGTAGCCTATTATTAGTTAATAACAAGCAATGTAGGCCTATGTCTACTACACGTGGGCTACAGTGAAGATGATGGTGTTATATTATCCTAAACGTTACTTTATGTTAATGTCCTGTCATATATATTGTTTTAATATTTTTATATAACATTAGGTGGATGTCGTGTAACCACACTGACGGTATGCCTCGTGGAGAATTCAACGTTTACTTCGCCAGTAGACGCGGCGGATCCGCTGAAGAGTAAGTCAACAATAAATTGCCCAAAAAATGTTTAATTGATTCATTCAACAAAGTGAATTAGCTGTTCGTTGTTTGGCGCTCATCTCTCTTCACGGGTGTGCAGGGCAGTAGGGGTCGCTCTGCTCGTCCTCATCCTGGCAGCTCTCTTGGTCGTGGGGTGCTGGTACTTCAGGAGACGAAGTGGCTATACAATAATCAGAGTAAGATCTCAAAATGTGTCAAATGAATAGGCTACAGAAGTCACAGGGATTCAATAATAGCCCCGGTAGACCTATATTGTGGATCAAACTGAAAGATTAGGTGATACAGGCTTAGTCACCATTGGTAGGCCTATTCTTAGCATTTCTATATAATCTACATTTTCATCAACAAACATTAAAGCTTTTGAAACTTTAGAATTTACATTTTATAGGAAACTGTTTCTATTGCCCACATGTGACTTCCACATCTGAGTGAACATCTGAGTGGCCTATTACATTTCATCTCCTACACTATGCCCGTCTTTGTAGACCTGAGCCAACAACAACACCCGTGATCGTCTCACGGGTGTTTTCTCTTCACAGAACCCCAGGCCTGGTTCCCCGGGATACACAGGACATCAATACAGTGAAGCAGGCACCTCAGCTGATAAGATGGCGCTGGTTGAATTTGGACCCGTGGTAAGAGAGAACGACGCACTAGAACAGACTCTCCTGTATCGTTTGACCTCTGTCTAAACCATAGCGATTGTGTTACTCACAATATACACGATGGGATATTGAACCCTAATAATAATAATTAATAATAGTAAAAATAAACATGTTAAAACGAGTAGTTAGCGGCCTTGTGTGAGAGATTTTAAGCACTTGAAGAGATTATTTAGTCACCAGACCAGAGGCTTGAAGGATTAAAAGAATTTCTCAGAAGTAAGGGAGGGGGGGATTAACATGACAACTGTACACAAAGACGATGTCATACTTTGACAAAGTTCAAAAAACACAAAGGAACATGAATATTATAATTTCCAGTGTTTTTAACTAATGCTGCTGAAGAACCAGTAGTTGTCTGCTGGTTGATGTTGTACTCTCATGAGTTCCAGGTTCCCAACGCCCCTCCTGCCTATGAGAAGATCCTGTTGGGACCTCTGCCTCCTCCCTACTCTCCCTGATGACCTCCAGCTTTGAAAGAAAAAAAAAATAATTGTACATCTAACTGAAATTACATTACATTCGTTGTCCCAATTTTATCCACCTCTATTTTTCATTTTAGATTTATACTGCTGCTTGGTTGATATGATCCCTGCTACTAATTGTCCATGTTCTGTATATATATACGAAATATGGAATAAATATAATTTATTTTGAAAAGTTTATACATTTCAATTAAATTGTATGGTCACAACATAGAGGCAAAGATTTTTCAAAGAACCGGCCTAAAATGAAGCGTTTACACTGTACACTTGTAGGGACAATCGCATTGTTTATTTCCATGCAGAGATGTCCACATGTATCAAATGAAAATGTACCTATATTTCTGAAAAACCTATATGGTAAAAATAAATAAATGTGACTTCAAAGCACATGTGCTCCCACATGTCTTACAAAGTCACTGATTAGTTTGAGAATTCTACAAAGCGACTTTTATTTTACAAAGTTATTCTTTTGGGAAAAACAAAATACAATTAAGACAATTTCAACTGACAGACAATTGTTATACCAATTGATGTCAATGTCAAGGTCAATAAATATCATGAAGGAGTTCAGTATCAAACACACACACTTAAAACCGTTGTTTTTTCTTCTACTGTGCCAACCTACTGCTCTATGGCATTTGTGTTTACTGGCCGTGAAATAACTCAAACTAGCAATGAACTGATCTGAAGAGTGACCCATCGTGATGACAACAATCACAGTACAAATTTCCAGTCTGCTTCCTGGATTTAGCAATCTACCGTGACACCATACGGGTTCAGCCTACTGGAATTGATCAGATGGATGAAATGTAGAATGCAAACTACAACCGCCATACCCCTACCCGTCGCCTCAGGTCTGCCGATGCCAACCTTTTAAAGCCCACCAGGACCAAGCTCCGTTTTGTTTTGTTTCTTGTTTTCTGTTTGTACTTTACATGTAAAGCGTCTTTGAGCACCTGGAAAAGCGCTATATAAATCCTAGGTATTATTACAACGCAAAATAATTTTCTGGCGCATTTTCTGTACAAACTTAAACCCTAGAGGCGATGCTAATCGGTCCTCTCAGAAAGCAACGTATAATAGTAGTGTTACAATAAGTCCTGCCGCCTGCTGGCGAATGGTCTGACTTCATGGTTTACTCGTGTCTGTAGTTGTAGGCTGCAAACTGTTTGTGTGGGTGGTGGTCAGCGCGGCCAAGTCTTTAGCGGTGCTAGGCAAGATGACCAGTCTCGCCAGTGGTTTGGGGCAAGCTAGCAGGCCAGCTTGGTCCACGGGGTCTCGAATCTGTGCGTTCAAAACAGCATCGCCCAGACTTGTGTGCAGCTTTGACTCTATGCTTGTACCTCCCCCTGTTTGGGTTTGAAGAAAGGGCTTTCCTAGTGCATGGATCATCTCACTTAGTTTCAGCGATCCAATTGGTTTAGCAGGAGTCATTGCAGTGGTGCTGCTGGTTGGAGAAGCATTTGCCACAGGAGACACTTGGAAGCTGTTCATCACACCTCCGGTTGGCTGAACTGTAGCAACAGGAAGGGACTGAATCCTAGAAGCTGTATTTACAATGGCCACTGTTGGAACTACAGTCAATTGCTGTGGCTGAACCATCGTCAGATGTGGTTTGACTGATGGGTTAAGTCCTGTCTGCAGGGCGTCTGGTGACGTCTGCAGCATTACTTGTGGTATAGTGCTGGCAGGAGAGAGAGTTGCTGGGATTATAAGTGCTGTCTGATGAGCCTGTAAGCCATGGGTGGCCACTGATTGGCTGACCTTGGTAGTAGGAGTAGATGCCAAAAGCGGTATGCCTGCTGGTGACTGTCCTACGACTGATGTCACAGAGGCTATAGGGTCTGTACCATAGCATGGGATGGAAACAGTGGATGTGCAGGCTGTTAAAAGTGAGGATAGAGGAAGTGTTGTGGTCGTGGGCAAATGAGTCGCGTTAGATGGTGGAAAGGTGGATGCAACAGGTGTTGGTATAGTTGTGCCGGTAGATAACATTACAGCTGGCGGAGCGCTTCCGAGGCCCGACGCACTGGTTTTCGTTGCAAAAACAAGGGCTGGCTTGCCATCTAACCTAATGGGGGATGTGACCAAAGTGGATGTCCCTGCGACAGGTGAGGAGAGCCCCTGGCTACCTTGTAACCTTGGCAGAGCGGACACAAATGTTGTCGCAGTAGACATCAAGGAAGAGCTTAGAGACTGGGCTCCTACGAATCTGACTTGCGTTGCATTGGGCACTGTCGTGAGCACAGGCACCCTGACAGGAGGTGTTTGTACTGCAACAGGAGGCCTCAGGGCAGGCACACTGGGTATTCTGGTTTGAGGAGAAATGGGTAACGCGCCCACCCTTGGGGTCACAGAGACGGGCCTTGGCCCCGTGGGCAGAGCTGCTGCCGGGCTGGTGAAGTTACCGGTGCTGGGCGCTTGCGGCGGCACTTGGCCCGAGATGATGAGCACATGGCTGCCCGGGCCTAAACCCTGCGGTGGAACCACGAACCGCGCGCTGTTGAGGAGGATCTGTGTTCCAGCCGCAAGGTGGGTGCTAGTGTTTATGACGATCCTCTGCTGAACCGGGCCTGCTGCAGGAGTAGAGGTGGTACTTGGAGTGGGGGTTGTAACGGGTGAAGCGTTAGTGTTAATCAAGTTACTGGGGGTATTTAAAATGGAGGTAGATGTGTGGGGGACACTGGAAGCAGGCTGGGTCGCAGGCATGACTGGAGGAGGTGAAGTTCCAACGGGTTGGGGCTGGTGGGCCGTGCTGCTCATGGCTGTGTTGGCCAAGCTTTGATGTGCATTCAGAGTTCCCAGAGAGGATTTATTAAACGATGGTACACATACATTGGGAGCATGGTCTTTTGCGATGGCATATCCTGTGGAAGAAGTGACAACGGTAGACGTGCACCTGGACGCCTCTCTGTGGGGGACTGCTATGGAAGAGGGTTCATGGAGTGAATAACTGGTTGTCAGGGAAACAGCCAGTGGAACAGGACTGCCAGGAACCAAATGAGAAGCTTTAAGCAGGACAGAGGATGTTGTTGCTGGTGTGCTTTTAGAAGGCGACTGCAGCACAGTGTTGATGGTCTGTCCAAAGTTTTTCATCTGCCTTGGGTGGTTAATCTGAACACCTGCCAACACACATAACCAGGATATGCATCAAACAACATGCATTTTTGCTAACCTATATTCGAAACACAAGTTATTCTTGTGTTGTTGCAACAGGCATGATGAACACATGAGCAGAACGTAACAAAGCCAAGTAAAAGCCAACAAATCAACCTACCTGATGGCAGAGTGAAGTTCTTCAGGTTTGACAATGACTCTGATTTCACGTTGCCCACATGTTGGCCTAGAGCCAGGCCCATCTTCAGCACTTCACCAGATAAGGATGGGGCCGCTGGTGGTTGACCGATCCCTGTCGCAGGCACCTGCTTGGGGATACCTCCTATGTAGGTGGCTGTGGATGACGCTGCCGCAGGCTCTCCGATTAACATGAATCTTGAACCGGGAGGCGGCGATGGTAACGGGGAAGTAACTTTTGGAAGAGCTGCATTGGATGAGGGGCATGTTGACGTAGGACTCACCAAGATAAACTTGGCAAATTGTGTTCTCTCTTCAGTACTGGGCCGTTTCATACCAGGCTTGCTCATTAATGTTTCCTGTGTAGGAGCATTTGGAGTACTGGTGCGCAATGATGGCACGATTATGTTGGATTTTACCAGGGAGGTCTGAGCATTTATAGTCTTTATTGCTAGTTTGCCCTTTATGGGTAGAACAGAAGCAGGGCTGATGCTGTGGCCGACTGTAACGGCCAGGCCTGCAGGGGAAGTGTTGCTGGAGGCTGTAGTGAACAGTGGTGTTGTGCCAGTTAGAGGAGATTTTGAAACAGAAGGGCCCTGGGCTGGTGAGGTGCCCATGGGTGCAGGGACAGTGCCAGAGATGGTCGGAGAGGAAGACGATGAAGATACAGGAGGGGAGCCTTTGGATACGAGGAAGGCTTTGAACTGAGGCGAGATGGTTATTACTGGGCTGGCAGGCGAGGACCCATGTGCACTCTGTTCTGCCAATGTTTGAACTTTAACTATTCCTGTATTCCCTCCTCTTGTGGTGACAAGAATCGACTGCGAGTCCCGGATACACACGGTCTTCAACTCCTGTTTGGGGGCATTAGTAAGAACGTTGCTGGAAGTAGGCATGGGCGAAAGGATTGGTGCGGCACTCCGGGGACGACAGACTTGTGCCACCTTGCGGCTCGTTGTGGTTACAGTGTTCTGCTGCAGACATGGGGAACCTGATGGGGATGGGGTGTTTAGTCTCCTGGCTTCTTTTAGAGGGGCCACTTGCTGAACTGGGATCCGTCCTTCGGGAATGCTAAAGCCAGGCATGTTGGCGGACATACATAAGGGACCGGCTGTCTTTGAAACAGGGGACTGGATGCTCTTCGGCGGCTGTGGGTGATGCTTGACAGACACCTCTTCATTGTTTTGGAGGAGCAGTTTAGAAGGAAGAATCACAACCTGCTTCATGATCTTCTCCCCAGTCGTTTGGTCCACGAGGGGCTGCACAGTGAGCTTCACTTGGCCGGCGCCATCTCTTCTTAGAGCGTGATCCAGCCCTTCTGTCACTCTATAGACTACTTTCACTGGGCTCTTTGGTAGTGCCAGCTGTGTCGGCTTGGCTTGTGGGGGTTTAGCAAGGGAGGCGGTTGCGGTGGATGCTACCGATTGTTTATTCACTTTTCTCTGTTCTGGTGCTTCTGGTTGTGTCGGGTGAACGGTCTGGTGGGGCTGAGAGGGAGGTTTTTGCAATGCCGGAGATTTTGCGGTAGTCACCAGGGAGGGAGGCATGGAGGCCACACATCCTTTAGTCTTAGCAACAGTACTCCCGGGCCATGGGTAGTCAGCAGGCCGCTTCATTAAGGTCACTTTGTTTCCCACACTCTTTGCAAACAGAGTGGGAATGGGCGTGTATCCCCTAGGTAGTCCAATGGTCGGGTGGAGGATGGGGACTCTGGCTCTTGGAGAGGCCTGTGCTGGAGCCACCGGTGCCTGGTTCAAGTCCCTGGATTGGGCTATCGAGCCGAGTTCAGATCTAGATTCCACTCCAGTCTTCATGGGGGACGTCAGACTAGAGTCCACGTTTAGAGCCTGCCCTCGGCGAAGGTTAAGGTCCTCGTCTGTGTTTCTTAGCGAGGGTCTTGGGTGACTTGGGGTACCGGAGGTCGCCGTGTCCCCCCCAGCAGATTCAGTCACTAGCTGTGTGGCGTTTCCTGAAATGAAAGAATAAAGTGTCATACGTAGTAATATGAATTAAGTAACTTTGTTACATTCTTGCAAGCCGCCCACCATTTTTCTCAATAATGGCTTGGAGTGATTTAACTTTTTGCTGAATTTCTTTTAAAGACAGATTATTCAATCTGTTGATAGGACATTCCACGTTGTTAAATACAACTCAATATTGGTCATGTGTCAATATTGACGCAAGCTGTCATGTGCATTGTTTCAGACCTTATCGCCTTACAATGACATCACACGTGGGAGTGTCCACCCAGATGTATGATGACTAGATCAGTGTACCCAGTGGACCGTACCAACTGGAAGGCTTATCTATCCATCATACATTTGGGTGGACACTCGCGCTTGTGATGTCACTTTTAGTCACATGACAATTTAGAGACGGCTTGTAATGGCTAATCACACTCACACCTGGTGGTAAAATAGGGGGCCTTTAATGGGTTTTATTACCTCTGGTCCAGAGGCCCCTGGGAACAGCATGTTCCATGTCTTCCTCTTCTGTCCCTCGGTAGTGATCCGAGAGGTAACACGTGTCCCTCCCTGAACTCCCTGAACTCCCTTCTTCGTGGTCTAATGATGACGAGGACGACGAAGACGACACACACTCCTCGCGCACAAAGTTACTGTAGTCCGGGTGTTTCATGAAGTCATCACATTCCTTTTTCATACGGAGTCTGGCGTGTAGAGAGAGAGCAGAAGATAGGACAATTACAATGTACTAATGTTAAGACAGCGGTGTGTAAACATCCGTGAAACAAGAAGTCTGTGAAACAACTCCTTATTAAGGAAGTGGGCACGAGGGCTGCGTGGCCCCCACCGAGTCCTCCTGCCGACTGGACCGGAGCGATCGCATCCCTAAAAAGAATAAACTGTCTAGCATACGGAAGAAAATCATCATCGGTGCATCTGGGCGAGTTGTACCTGTTCCTCTGAAAGGCCTTCACCAGTTTGGGCTCCCAGGGCGACAGCTCGTTCAGCAGCCTGATCAGAGTGATGTGTAGGTCCTTCACTGCTTCCTTCTTCAAATACCACCGCCCCTTTTTTGGATGACACAAACACACACACACACAACACACACACACACTTACTCAGACTTCACAGAAACCAGCTATTACCACTATGATATTTTTTCCCCACTGAAGGCCCCTGATGGACCGACAAAAGAAATATGGCTGATCATAATAATGTGAAATCTAACCGATCTCTTCTTCGCGCTCTGCAGTGCGTCAAGCTGGTCCTCCGTCTTGCTGATTAGCTCTCGTAACTCTTCGATGCTTGAACACACCAACTAGAGGCAGGAAGGAGACACCGAGGCACAAACAAAAAAGAAATAGGAAGAAGCAGCTGATCAAAATAAAGGAAGGGTTTCAAGTAAAGATTGCATGATGCGTTGTTGTTGTTGTGGTACTACAAAAGTGAGACTACCTTAAATGGTGATTCAACGAGGGGTTCCTGTTTTATTTCATTTGAAGAAGTTTCAAGTTTCTTTCCTTCTAAAAAAACAACAACACAACACAAAATCAGGTCTTTGTCTTGTTTGGTTAAAGTCAAAGCAGTGTATTATTACCTCAACCAACTGTTACATCACAAAGTTTTCATCTAAAAAAACAACAACAACAACAACAACAACAAAAAACATTTTTAAACAATTAATGACAGAAAAGATTGATATTCCTCACCCGCCTTGATTTTCTTCCTCGCGTCCTTCCTTTTGACCGCGGGTTCAGCTCGCTCCGTGGGCGTCTTTGCCGACCTCGTCTGACAAAGTCTCGGCCTCTCTAAACACAGCACCCGCCTCTGCTCCCTCGTCCCCACCCGCCTCTCCTCCCTCGTCCCCACCCGCCTCTGCTCCCTCGTCCCCACCCGCCTCTGCTCCCTCGTCCCCACCCGCCTCTGCTCCCTCGTCCCCACCCGCTGCACCCGCTCTCGCTTTTTCTTTCGCTTTCTTTTTCTAGTCCCGATGGTTGTCTTTTCTTCACTCGCCTGACGCGCGTGTTCGGATGAAGAGGCGGGGGAGGAGGAGGAGGAGGAGGAGGAGGAGGGGGGTCGGACCGAGACAGTCGCAGCGCTACAGGGACATTTGTGCTGGCCAGATTCAACACGGCTGCTTATAGAACATTCTGAACAGGAGGACGCCTGCTGTCCCATAGAGGAGGGACTTGGCCCTCCCTCGGTTTTGACCTCTGTGGGTCTCGGGGGAGACGCCAGGTTCAAGGAACAAAGCGGGGACCTGCCCGTGTAGCAGTGCTCCCCCACGCTGAGGCAGGGCTCATGGGTCTCGGCGTTGATGGTGCGTCCAGAGTGCCCCGGGGAACCCGGGTCCCGCTTAACTCGTTTGGAGTTCTGTTTCGAAGAGACGCCGTCAACACAGTCTCTGGCAGAGTTTTTGAGGCGTGAGCGCGAGGAGTCGTCGTGCGCGTTCAAATTGGATTCAGAGTCCACACTCGTCCAAGCGCCATCGACGGAACCCGAATCAGACTCCGCCTCCTTCAGGGACGACAATGTAAACTTTTCATTGGTCTCTTCTTTTCCTCCATTTTCCCTTTTGAAATGTGCACGTTTCTCCTGTTTTTCTTTTTCTTCTTCAGACTCCATGGAGACACCGTAAGACCCCGCCTCTTCCCAATCCTCCCCATCCTTCACGTCACCCGGAGCTTCGCACCCCGCCTCCGGCTTGACGTCCACCTTCCTCACCCAGAGCGCCGGGAAGGGGAAGGCGGGCGGCGTGCAGGGACTCTGGAAGTAGATCCTCAGGTCAGCCCCGCAAAAATGTGGGAAGTGTATGTACGCGTTCTCCATGCCGTCGTAGCCCAAGATGGACTCCCTGCACTCGTGAATGGGCTGGGCCAACACGGCGTCCTGCACCTCCTTCTGGGTCTCGTAGACGTTGTCACAGAGCCCCTTGAGCAGCCACACGCGCTGGTAGAAGGGCAGCAGGTGGAAGGGCGTCTCCTCCAAAGGACTCAGCTTGCCCAGGACGCAGAAGAACTGGTGGCAGAGCCCCAGTTGCTCGGCCCGACTCGGCTGGTCGTCGGAGGCGCCCGTGGCGTGGTACCAGGACAGGACCCGCTGCCTCAGCTCCCGCTCCCAGCGGCGGTAGGGCAGGGCCGGCTGGCGGTGCACGGTAGCCCTCTTCTGCGGTGCACACAGCAGCGAGGACATGACCTTGGAGAGGAAGAGGCTGCAGCGGGGCATCAACAGGCTGCGTTCCAGCTCAAAGAAGACTATCT
This sequence comes from Trachyrincus murrayi, assembly GCA_900323305.1. Classification (NCBI taxonomy): domain Eukaryota; kingdom Metazoa; phylum Chordata; class Actinopteri; order Gadiformes; family Macrouridae; genus Trachyrincus; species Trachyrincus murrayi. The sequence goes on from OOFB01000790.1 coordinate 53,430, forward strand.
CGGGGAGGTTGAGGGTGGTCTGCGCCAGGCACAGGAAGTGCCCGATGGCCGGGAGCTCCCAGAGGGTGTCCACGGGGTGTGGGGAGGCCTGGGACAGCAGGCTCTGCTCCCACTCCTCCACCTCCTTGGCAGACGTCTCCTCCGCCTCCTTCTTGTCCAGCTCACGTTGCCTGGGGAACACCAAAGATACATAAATTGGCTTTTCAGTATACATTCTGAAGCACAACCAGAGCACACATCAAATAGGCTATATATTGATCATGTAGCTGAACTATTGTTATGGAATTTAGAAAGCACTTTGAAGTGTGTTATCTACTGTAACTTTTTGCACTACCGCTAATTTAAAAAAAAAATTACTAGCCTTGTTTACGTCCAATTCCATTGGCTACCTATGTTTTTTTTGGGTTTTTTTGTGCACCACTGTCACTTTTTCGTAGCTGCTCCCATTTTTCAGAATCAGAATCAGAAAGCTTTTTATTGCCAGGCAACCCTTAGGGTCACGAGGAATGTGGTTAGGGCGTGGGTTGCAGACAATAAACATAGAACATAAGAGCATAAAACATGGAAACATAAGAACAAAGACATAAAACAACACACTAAGCAATAAAACACTGAATAAAGATATAAACGGAATCTATAAAATATAAAATGTAAACAGTAAATAGTAAATAGCTTCGCCTAAGTCGCTTTGGATAAAAGCGTCTGCTAAATGACTACAATGATAAATAATGTAACTACAATTCTCCAGCGTTGTTATTCTTCTCCTCTCACACCGGCTCACCTCTTCTCATCCTTGGCCCTCTGCAGCTCCTCCTGTCTGAGGGTCTGCACCATGAGGGACTCGTGGCCCCCAACAGTGATCGTGGTCAGGCTGCGAGGAGCCGAGCGTCGTCTCGTGGACGTGCCCCCAGAATTACGTTCCTCCTCCGCACCAAAACGCCCCTTAGAGGTCACCGCCAATGCGGTCTTCTCACGCAAGGTCCTTGGTTCGGCAGATTCGAAAGAAAAAGAAGCATTTCAGTTAGAAGTTAGTTCGTTTGTTGAGACAAATGATGCAGGGTGACGGTGGTGCGAGAGAATTCTAATTCGACAATAAACTGTTTATTTACTATGGAATAACGCTGTGGTCTAAATGCCCCGGGCTTCTCTCCCTGGACGCAATCCTCGAGTACGGTTCTTAAATCAAATTAAATATAAAATTAATTATCTGAATTGTGACTTTCATACATACACACTTACTACACATGGATTAAATACACGTTGTCAAGTGGAAATTTAGTTGGCAGCATGGTTTTGAAGAAGTTATTCCAAAATCATTAGAAAAAAATGGTTTATAGTCTTGTGTGAAGTGCTCCGTTTATTTACCTGGACAGCAGCGTAAGTTTCTGCTCCAGCATGATCTCCAGCTTCTGAGCTTGTTTGGAGAGCCAGTGGTCCACGCCGTGGTAGCGGTAGCAGTTCTCCAACATCAGCCTGAAATCCGCCACAAACTCTGTGATGGAGTCGTACTGCTGGCCGACAAACTTCTCCTCCATTCTCTGCAGACACATGGACTGTCTCCGCTGCGCGTGGCCCCGGCCCCCGACGCCTCCGATGCCACGTTGGGCCTCCAAGTGACCGACGGGGAGGACGAAGGAATGAGTGATCCCCTTGTACTTGTCCAGGAGGAACCCGGTGAATATCCGGTAGGCTTGTTGGACCTCATAGTTCATGTCATCCTCAAAGCTGGCGTTGTTGGTGGAGACACAGACCTCGGGCAGGGAGAGGTCACTGCTGGATATCTCCGACATGCAGTCGTTGCCCAACTCGACTTGGTCTCCGACAGCGGTGGCGCATTCGCCATCGCCGCCGCCACCAACAACAACGCCTGGAGCCTCTACCATTGTTCCAGTGGCACGGTCACCGTTGCACAGCGGGTCCTTGGCGAAGACCAGGCCGGTGCGTTTGGTTCTGCTGCTGTGCCACGTTGGCTCTGATGAGGACATGGTGTGGCTGATGGGGGTCCCTGGTGGTGGTTCTGCTGACGGCTACACGGTGCAGTGTTTGAATGGGCCATAGCCCCATGGTCCGTGGTGCTGGTGTAACCACCTAAGAAGGATAACACGTGTGTGAGTCAGTGTACTTTTCAGATCCTTTATTATTATTATTTTTTTTTTTACACATTTACTGTTCAAAACAACTTCCTGTGCACAGGGGGGGGGGGGGTCTCTACTACAACATCCCTGCCACTTAACAAAATAAAACGAGACCTAGCATGAGAGCAATGTCGTACGTTTAGAGCCAATCGCCGTGACAGCCACACACATCGACATGCCATGTGATGAAGAACGAGGTAGAGTGTGGGCTCACAGTAAACACACTGCTCCATCCTGCTCCAACTTTTACTCCCCAGCGTGCACTGGCTAACTAAGCTGCTGTCGTCGAGCTAGCGACATAAAAGTTTCGTAGTCGTCCTTGTTCAGGGAATAAACCGTTTATAATGGTCGTTTCCGGCGTTTGTTTAATCCCCAAGATCGTCGTGACCGTAACTTAGAAAGCCGCCCGGCCGTGGGGTCTGTTTAACAACAACCCCCAGCAGGCAGGTAGCCGTGTAGCCGCCAGAGCTAGCAGCAGCAGCAGCAGCAGCAGCAGCTAGCCGCTCCTACCTGCTATTGTCTCCGACCGGTCGTCGTCTGCGGTGTTCCTCACGCATGTCTGCCCTGTCCTCGTGCATGTCCGCCCTGTCCGCGTGCACCGGGATACAAAACGGAACAGAGAGAGAGAAAGAAAGAGAAAGAAACCACGATGGAAAAATGGCCCAGAGTGAATCGCAAGTTAGCCGACAGTGTTTCACATGATCCCCGACTCCAGTGCATCGTTCACATCGTCTCGTCTGGAGGAGAAGAGTCCGACGCCAATCTTACACTTTGTGGACATTGCTAGTTTTTATTATTATTATTATTATTTTATTTTTTTTACTTTCTGTAAATCGTGCAGCGTATTATTGGTTATTATTCGAGAACTGTTGTTGTACAAAACAAAAGTGTTTGTGAAAGTACTTGAGCATGCTCTGTGAGGTGTCCTCCCCCTTCGCGTCCTCCCCCTCCGCGCGCCCAATGCACGTGTACGCTGCTGACGTAAGCGCGTGACACACACAGCATATTATTTATTTTAATTTATTATTGGTATTTATTGGTTATTTGCACTAACCATGTAAGCCTGGAATATTTGAGTCAATAACAATAGTAATAATAATAATAATAATAATCATATAAATAATAACACTCGAGCAATATTCTCCCACGCTCCGAGTAATGTTGTCACGGTGCACACGTTTAAAGTTGGGTTTATGTTACTCTATTTTAAAAACATATATATATATTCATCTAGTTTGAGTTGTGATCGACAATCCCATATTGTCGTGGTGAATGAGTGAGATGGTGAGGTTCTTTATGGGAACCACACACGGGTCGGTCTTAACTCGTCCGCTAGATGTCGCTAAACGGTAATCTGTAATATATGAAGTTGTAATATATAATATATGAAGTTGTTAATTGATAAATTGACGATAGGCTCTCCATAATTTTCTCAACAAGTAAATCGACGTGTAGGCCTAATAGTACCTAATAATAGTATTATTTTGCGAATAGAGAGAATAAAATAATATGAACAACAACAATAAACGGAATAAGCTATTTATTTTCAAAACATTTAATTTGGGGAAAGGGATAGGCGTAGGTGGGGTTTTTAAATGCTCAGCTAACATGTAAAGAAACTTAACTAAACAGTGAAGCAACGACGACTCGAGAACGATATTGTACCGTACATTTTAGAGTGGACGGGAATGATTGATGCGTCTTTTACCGTAAGTATTGCAATATTGGGGCATGCGCGGGGACACGGTGATTCGCGAGTTAAAAACATGTGGGAGAAGGGTGTGTGTGTGTGTGTGTGTGTGTGTGTGTGTGTGTGTGTGCAGGCGCGCGGGCCTGGGCCCCCCGGCGCCCCTGATACAAACTGATACTGCGTTCAGGACAACTCGGAACTGCAATATGTGTTTGTATCTTTTATATTTCGCTCTGATTATCGCAATATGTGGACTTTAACGGCTATTTTACCTTTACCTACCTATTAGCTAGCCAGTGTTTGCATAAGTTGCTGCTGCATATATTTTTTTATTTTTTTTGTATTCAGCAATGAGTCACAATATGCCAATATGAGCAGTTAAAGCATCATTCAAGTTTGGTAGAGGTTTGGGTTGTGTAGTTACCTTACCATGATGTAACTCCAAACATTGGCGAGATATCTTCAATAGTTGCTCCGTAGATTCAAACTTGATAATCCAAAATTGTGTTTTTTTTTCTCCCCCATTGACTTACATTGCACGGCGAAACAGGTCTCAAAGTCCCACTTTTAGCACACAAACGAACGGGAACAAAGCGGATTCTGCCAATGTGTGAGATAAGAAAACCCGATTCAGCGTTTTTTCCCCCCCATCTGTTGACAATGATTGGTAAAGGTACTTATATACTGAATACATAAACACTCAACGAAAAGGGGCGTGTTCATGTTTACTTCCGGTCTTTTGCAGTCAAAAAGTTGAAAGCACAGCAAGCAGGCTAGTTGAGTGTTTTCTCCACAAATATTCACAAAGAAAATGGTGAGGTGCGTTGTTCCCGGTTGCAGGAATTACAGAGACCGTGTCGGAAACGTAGTTTTCCATCGTTTTCCATTTGCCAATAAAGGTTTGTGCGAGCTATGGTTGACCGCCATCAGGCACCCTACTATCGATACCATTATGGACCAAAGGCAAGCTAACAAGCTTTTTGCGTGCAGCGATCATTTTCTCCCAACGGATTATAAGTCTCTTCCAAGGAGACTACTGTTGACAAGCGCCGCAGTACCATCTATGTTTCCAGGCAGAGAGCATGCTACAACAACAACAGCTTCTCAGGTAAGACCGCTAACCAGCTAGTAGTAGCCTACAACTTCTAGGCTTATAAATGATTGCTATTGACATTTGTGAATTTATTCTAATTAGATCTGATCTTTGTTCATATGGGCGTGAACTTCCGACTTCCGGGTTATTTTGAAGGCGGTTTGAGACCTTTCACTCTCAGATCGCTCCACTAAGCTGCAATGGAGACCGATTGGCAAAGTCGCAAACTATACTAAGAAGTTTGATTTTATTTTGTATGTGTTTTTATACCGGTGTCGGGATGTTGTACTGACAAAATGGACACAAACAGAGAAATAAACCGGCAGATATGTTCTTTGACATTCGGACCTATTTTCTTGCAAATCACGCACTAGGTCCATCTTCCGACTAGCTGTAAACCTCAAAAGTAATATCGATTTTGTGTGTTTGCCAATTTCAATGGATAGCATTTACCGGGCAACAGAAACCACGTTTAGTAATAACACATTTGGCTTGGTCATAATCAATGAAATTATTCTAGCACCAGACTGTGTTCAAATGCATTGAAGCACAATATGTAAATAAGTTCAGTACATTTGTGACGTAACAACATTTACACGACAAAACACAAAAGTGGCACACTTTTATTTGCAGGCATATTTCAGCTCCGCTTAAAAATGAATTTGCACACACTGTACACAGAAAACATGATGCGTGTTATTATGGCGTGTGTGTGTGTGTGTGTGTGTGTGTGTGTGTGTGTGTGTGTGTGTGTGTGTGTGTGTGTGTGCTGGTTTATCAGGGTAGCTGCGCCTTTAATTGCGAACCGTAGTCTCTTAAATGTTATTTCGCGAGATTTGCTTGGCGCCGCGACCCCATGTGAGACCGCTCTAC
>OOFB01000801.1:22631-38907 GCA_900323305.1 Trachyrincus murrayi
AAAAAAAAAAAGGAGGGGGGGGGGGGGGGGGGGGGGGGGGGCTACACAGATTTCGCTCAATCGCCAATGTCTTTTGTCTTTGGATTGGTCCCCAGACCAGAATCATTACCAGGAAAATCAAGGAAATTCACAGTCTGTCTCCCTCTGCCAGGCTCCAACATGTGTTTTGTCTTCTCACTGTACCAAAGGGTTTTTTTTTTCTTCGTATTCTTTCCTCACATACCCCTGGACAGCCTTGATCCCAATGTTGGAACTATTGGCCTTTATTTCCCATTTCCAGATTCACTGTGAAATAGCTAATGAGGAGAACATCGACACTGGGGGTGGGGGTTATTGTTTCTGACATGTGTAGTACTTGCTTAATGTCACATCTCTAATCTTATGTTTTCTCTGTATTATTTTAATATGTTGGCTTGCGGCTCAGCTGAAACTTGGAACCCAGTATGAGATATAATGGGAGAATCGCAAAAAATTATGCAGGGAAATGTAATAAAAGTAAGGCTGTGCATTTTATTTATTTGTTGAAAATCCCAGATTAAAAAAATCTGTTCTAAAAAGACTAAGAGCAGATGTCGAAGGAAACATAGGCTACATGTAATTTAATCACAAATGCTTAATGTTATAATACAGTATTGTTCCTGTATTATCCACTGATTTGTGTCTAGACATGCTCAAAGAATAAAGAGCATCAGGGATCATCCTCAAATTTGTCAACCCTGGTAAAATAAACAAACTTCATAAACTGAACCATGTTCCACGGTGAACTTGCTAAGAAGTGCGGGAAGGTAACCTTATATCTAAGTATCCTAATAAAGGAACGAGCAGAGTACACTTTTAATGTAGGCCTAGTAGCCTGGGTGTGTACAGACACTACTGCCGCATGGCATTGACCTTTGGTTGTGTGGAGCGTGTGTGTAAGTGTCTACTTTGGTGGGCTTGGCTTGGCACTACAGGTACTACATCTTGTTGTGTGTGTGTGTGTGTGTGTGTGTGTGGCTCCTCTCACACTTCAAAGCCTCTGAAGGTTGTTTTAGGAATGACATCAGGCGTCCAAGTGTCCAAGTCTGTCCAGGATCCGGTGGCTTGCGTTCGTTAAGTTTATAGGAGTTTGTACAGGAACCAAATGGAGGAACCACTTAACATGAGGAGAAGGAGAGGATGTTAGTTTAGAGATGGAAAGCTAAAATGGACCCCCTTTAAAAATGTCAACAGACAGTGAGCACTGGTCGTTAATCCCATGTTACATGCGTGGACGTGCATGTTTGTTCAGGTAATTGGGACAAATTATTCAATTTGTCCCAATTTTGAGAATTATGTTTGTGTAACTGATTTGTGGAAGGACATTTTCCGTGAAGAGAAGAAAGATGGGGGATACTTTGGACTTTTTGACTGTTTGGGTTTCATGTGCTGAAATAAACCAGCTCAGAAAAAAGAGAAGAATATCTAAATACAGTACATGTAAATTTACAACTACAAATATGCCCTAATTTCATCAGTTTCAATCAATGTTTCAGTAGGAGATGTCGCTGGCCTCTTTGTATTAGGACATAATGTATATATTTATATTTATATAGGAACCAAGCACACTAAATAACCAAAGTGGATTAATTAATCAGCAATTAATCACATCAATCAGTCACTGTCAGGCTTAGGACTGGGTCACTGGAATCTCTGAATAAGGGCTCCTAAATTAGAGCAAAATCACTTGCAGTTCATGGCAACAAAATTCAGATACTGCTATTGCCAGCTTGGAGGAGGTCAACACTTTGTATATATCGGATATTTGCATTGTTATGTGATCGTTATTAATTGAACATTAAATTCATAGCACTTCACAGAATTCCAGCTCTAAACATAGAGAAAGTGAATTACACTAACCTAAATAAATAAAATCTTAAAATTGAAGAGCTAGTTTGATGGATAACGTGTCCTGTGCCAGACAAAGCACCACAAACTGACGATTCAAATGGGGCAGACCGCATTGGCATGGTCTGGTTTAGTAGGCTTTTTTTTATGGCCCGGAACACCCAATCTACAGGACTTCTCTGAAGAATTTCTTCCACTTTAAAGCACTGCAGTGCGATTGCCAGACCTGCTGGGCCGCAGCAGTCTTTATTGGCAAGGTGGCCACCGAAGAGATTTGATTTTTTAAGTGCATACCAGGGTTTTGTCAATTTTGACACAAAAAAACACCTACAACCTAAGAACAGGGGTCATTTTCACACGCTGGTTAACTAGTATGGATCTGAGCTCAGCTCAGGAATGGTTATTTACTCAGATGAACAGATTTGGTCCTGATTGTGTTTGTTTTTCACGGCTCGTAATTCCATGCTGTCCCATGACTGTAATAATTATTGTAGCTTTTACCCTCATTCTACAAATGGCACTCCGAGCCATCCCTGGAAGAAAGGATCCCTCCTATGGATCTAATGTGGCCCTGGGAAGAGACACAACCTATACAAATAAACCTGACTTGACAAAGTATGGGAGGCACAAGCAAGGAGACATTCCCCTGACACCTCTCGTCTCCTATTCAGGTCAGACTCCTGAATTCAATTTGGTTTCTGCCTCTTAAGGAACAATAACACCAGCTTCACCCGAGGGGCCGATAACTTGATCACCCCCACCACCGACTCTACCCCCACCCAAGTCAGAACGAGGGGCTGTCATGTTCCAATATAACCAGTGAGGCAGCTGGATCACTCCCAAAGCATGACCAAAGCAACACTGGAGGTCCAAGCTTCCCTCTGAAAGTCCCACTCCACAAAGAAACTTTTCATGTGGACATTTTATTTTATTTGTTTTTTATAATCATGATTGGATTGGCTCTGTTTTCTCCATGCGAAGAGTGCTTGGCAGATCTCAGCCCAACTCTTTGGTCACATTGGAGACTCGATGGAGGATTAAGCCAGCGTTGATCGTATTTCACACCGGGTTCCTCTGCTCCTGTGGTATTGAAAGCCCCTGCTGTGGCCATGTAGCGGTGCCTCCTGTCTACCTTTCCCACTGAGTTGAGAGTGTGGTTAGTGATGGAGCACCATAAACCCTAGGGGCCATGCCCAACGGTGTGTGCATGTATGTGTGTGTGTGTGTGTGTGTGTGTGTGTGTGGGTGCACACGCCTGAACACGATCGCTCCTAAATTACATACCCCTTTCTGTCAAATCACCAGACGACAGCCCAACGCAACTCCCGAAAAACTCTCTTGGATGTTTTTCCAACAGATCCAAGTCTATTACTTTGCACATGTAAAAGTGTGACTGCACAGCACTGGTGCCCTCTCTTCAACATGACATCGCCGTAGTGGTAGGTGGACGTGTGGAAGAGCACATCGCGCTGCAGACTATAAATATTGTCTGCACAAAAAAAAGAGGGAAAAAGAGTTCTCCTGACAGGTTGACTTTACGGGAGCTTGAGAGGTGCCTGCGCTTTTCCCCTCCCACCGGCCGAGGTCCTGACAGTTGATCATCCCACCCTCCACCGCCCCGGCGGTTTTATTCCACCACCACCACCACCCAACCCCATCCTGCACCCGGAGCACATGGTCTCACTGGGGGCTGCGGTTACTGGTGGGGGCCGTGCCAGCGGGCGAAGGAATCTGCGGAAAGGCTTTCTGAAGGAGGAGGCTGCCTGGGCAGACAGAGGGCCTCAAAAGAGCTCCTAATGGGGCCCGATTATTTTAGTAGCCTCAATAATGACAGTGATTACATAAAAATGCTTGCATTTAAGAACTTTTATTCGAGTTCAATTACCAGGTTTCGCCGCTGACACTCTTGCCGCCACCCAAAACACTGAATTGGGGGGGGGGGGGGGGAAAGGTTATACATATGATTTTCATCGCAAGGGGATTACATTTTCTACTGTGTGTGAATGCCTGACTATTCTTCCGTGATTACATGACCTCTTTGTTAAGACAGGACACAGCCTTGTGTTTCCCCTGAATCAGTATTTATTAAGTGGGATTTAAAAGATTTCAGTCGACCACATGCTATTCGAATCAGTTCCAGTAGGAAAGCTAGTCAGTGTGCCAGTACTAAAGTGTTCTCTGTATACGCCTCCTAAAATCAAACTGGTTGGTTTGGTTTAACACTTGCTCTGTCATTACAGTTAAAGAAATTATCTTCAAGATTTGCATCCAAACAAGATCCACGGTTTCGAATATATTCGTCATTGACAGATGAGTAAACCTCATTCAAAATGTCCACCCTATCATCAATGAGTTATCACCACAACACAGGCACACATATTTAGATACTTTGATTTCATGTGGACTTTGCGAAGCAATGAGAATCAATCAATGGTAGATATCAACATGATATTGATAACGTTATCAATGCAAACGCGAGGTAACATGCTGCACCCTCTCTGCCTGTGAGAGTTTACAACGTTGCCACCAGTGCTCACTGAATGTGGATCGTCCAATCAAATTGCAGAACGTGTGGCACGGCCCAATCCGACGCACCAGTACGAGCTGTCCCGTCCTCCTTTGCGCCATGTTGCGTCCAATACAAAGCCAATGGGGCACATGAGGGGATCATATTGATATTGTTATCGCATCAACTAGGTGAACCAGATTCTTGTTTCTGTCCCGTTAAAAACAAGAGTCTGCCGGGCCCATATGGTGCAGGCTAAGCACTTCTCCTATAGAGCTACCCTTTGTTATCATAGCTTCATATTATCACAGTTACACACACTCTCATCACAGGGAAAGGTCTGAATAAACAGACCGGTGTCTGAAAAAAAAGAAAACACCCTGAAAAAGCTCTCAGAAAATTAAGTGGTTCCCCCCTGGTGCCTTAAAGAAAAGGTGAAATGGAGTTTCACGGTGTATGTAACTTCCACGGTGTGACGTACTTCCAGGTAAAACAGGTCATTACCGTGGGGCAAAAGCGTATGAGAATTGTGATTTGATCCTGTAGGATTTGATTGGATCGTGCCAAAGTGACAACGTTGTGGCCAGCTGTGAGAACGGAAACATGTCATGGATATTGTGGATTGTAATGGTAAGCCTGCCAGCGAGGACAAGTGAACGTCATCACAGCATTTGTAGCAAGAAGTAAGAGGAAGTAATGTTGATTGGATTGGGATAAGGTGAATAATATGACAATGATAATAAGCTAACAAGGTGAAAAAGTCCATTTTCAACTTTTACAGTTGAGTTGCTTTGTTTAAGTCGTATGGTCAAAGCCCAAACCAATAACAACTGAGGGAAAAGGAAATGATGGCAAGCCATACAAGACAAAACACCTTGATTTGAACCCCTTCAAATGAGAACATCTCCTTACGCAGTCCATTTTGAAATCAGGGCGTTAGTATTACGTTTCCCGGAATAGAACCCCACCTCGGGCCAAGAGATGTCTAGCCTTTCAGGCGCTGTGCATCATGGGAGTTCATTGACAGTAGAAGGGACTCGTGAGGCCCCGTGTGTATTACAACGAAAAGAGAAGCAGCAGAACACCACAATGAAAGACACGCTCCCCTTTCGCTCATATAAAGACGAGGTAGAGGAGCGACGGAGAAGGGATTTGAGCACACACACACACACACTTCTTGTTGGGTCGTCGTGAATGGAGCGACTGTTCTGTGGTGCCACTGTGGGGGGGCACATAAACAATGAGAACGCTGCAGGGTTAGGGTTAAGGTTGCATCCTTGACCTGGGAGTTTAACATCCTCGACCTGGGAGTTTAACATCCTCGACCTGGGAGTTTAACATCCTCGACCTGGGAGTGTAACAGGCTCGACCTGGGAGTTTAACATCCTCGACCTGGGAGTGTAACAGGCTCGACCTGGGAGTTTAACATCCTCGACCTGGGAGTTTAACATCCTCGACCTGGGAGTGTAACATCCTCGACCTGGGAGTTTAACATCCTCGACCTGGGAGTTTAACATCCTCGACCTGGGAGTTTAACATCCTCGACCTGGGAGTGTAACAGGCTCGACCTGGGAGTTTAACATCCTCGACCTGGGAGTTTAACAGGCTCGACCTGGGAGTTTAACATCCTCGACCTGGGAGTTTAACAGGCCCAATCCATCTTAAAAACTACATTTGCTTCTTCTTCTTTTTAACTGTGATCCCATGGTGGAAGGGGGAAGTGGATCCAGAACGGAGTGGGGGAGACGAGAACAAGAGTTGGCAGTAAGTGAACGCCATAGCTTATTCCTGGAGCCGGTGGTCCTAGCGGTGGGGGAGAAGGGGGCCGGGGGGGGGGGCACCTTTGCCTTCACCTCCCTCCTTAGGGCATATCCAGTCAAGATGTCAGCTCCACCGGCGGTATGCAGCCGAACAGAAACCGACCAATCACAGGCCAGCAGCGACCCCCGATCGGGCCATCTTCAGCAATCGTTTACCCCAGGAAAAAAAAAAGGAAACGGAGGCATGGAGTGATAGGAAGTGGGAGGAGCCAGGTACTGTGGAGGCTTTGTGTGTCTCTGAGTACATCAAGTTATCCCCCCCCCATCCCTTCCTCCTCCTCCTCCTCCTCCTCCACCTACCCCAAGAAAATAATTTCAGGAAGGCCCTTAGTGAGACAGGCAGCGACGCAAAGTAGCAGTGGAAATAATTACACGGGGGAGTCTGAATTTTCTCACGCATGTAGCCCGCACACATGCAGGGGTGGAAAGCAGCCCCCCCCCACACACACACACACAATTACATTGCTTAATTATTGTTTATGTTCTTTTTCTAAATGTAAAGCCTCGTAGGTACAATGACTGCTTGATGTATGGATGGGGCTTTCTTCTATGTTTGTGCAACCCTGGTTTCAGATCCAACTTCCATCCACATTCTCTACATGCAGGGAATTGATGCCTGGCCCAGCTGAATAAATGGGACAGGCCCATGGGGAGAACACAGATTTTAATGTTGTCAATACCCAGGATGGGATTCGAATCACCGGTCTCTGGAGATATTGCCGTATGCTACTGTGCCCATGATCCAGTATCATATGCTAAAGTCAGAGGCCTATAAATTGTACCTCACCTCTTCAGGATTGCATCCATGTTGGCCCGCAAATGTTGGCAGTGCTGACCTCTAGTGGCATGACAGCGCAACTGCCTCTTTCAGAAGTGATGGAGCTGGTTGTTTTACTCACAGTAAATAGGAAGGAGGATTCTAGTCTAATTCCAAGCAACATCGACGTGAGAGTCAAAAGAGTTTCTCACACCACTACTATCATCGTCATAATCATTATAAACTTCCACATTCAAAAATGGTTCATGATCAGCTTGCACAAACCCTTTGCAAATCAATCAATCAAACTTTATTTATACAGTGCTTTTCGTGCAGGCAGCAATGCAAAGTGCTTAACAAGGGGGAAACAAACACCACAAGAACAAGATATGAGTTTGAAATAACTGTTAAAATAATAACATAAAAATCTGAATCAAACAAAGAACATTACACATTAAGTCATTACCAAAGAAAACCCAACGGCCTTGCCAACCCTCACAACCCGGGGTAGGGTGTCCACATTCATACACTGTGGAGGCCCGCGATGACACGGCTGAGAGAGTTACGATGCAGATGAGGCTTCCTCCTCCAGGCTGGAGCCCTAATCCAGAGCCAGAGAGAGGGGGAGAGAGAGGGGGAGAGAGAGAGAGAGAGGGTGGCTCCAGACCGGGAGGCCCTTCACCCTGGAGACAAGCAAAACAAGGAAGAAGGAGCTTTCATCGCGGCGCCCCACACCCTGGCAAACCGTAACCCGAGCTGGGGGCGGATTAGAGGGAACACGCTCCAGAGAGGGATGGGCAGCGTGGGGACGCTCCCTCCACCGACCTGCTGAGGATGGAAGAATTGTTTTTTTGTTTTTTATGCTGCTTCCCTATTTAAAAAAAAAAAAAAAAAAAACGCCTAACCTCAATCCATGAAGTTTTAATAATAACAATAATAAAAAAGGAAAAGTATGTTCTGAAGCAACCGGTACAGTCGGCCTTAGAGACCTGAGCCGTGTTTTTTTAGTTTTTGGTATTTAATTTGATTCAATGTTAAAGGGGGATTTTTCAAAAGAATATAAATGGGTATTTAAGCCAACATCACAGAGTTATTCCTATGGACAGCAAAAGGTATTTGAAACGATAATAAAAGAGGGTTCTTAACAGGATGCTGCACACACCCACGACTTACAATATTAAAAGTCCTGTAAAGGGAAAGGAAGAACAGTTTTCTGGCTTCTCAACTTGTTGCTAAAGCACTTGGATGTTTTGTTTATTATCTATCAGTCGGACAAGATCCTCTCTTTATAAAGTTACATCGTTTGGATGTTTTGTTTATGGCTCCATCTACCAGTCGGACAAGATCCTCTCTTTATAAAGTTACATCGTTTTTCCATCTTCAATATCTCTTATAGTCTTCTGTGTTTTCTGTATTCTAATATAATAGATAAAGAAATATCACTTGTTATCCAAATATTCCCAATATTTTAACCTTTTACCTTATCGCATACTTTTTGGAAACGCTTTTGACACGCATATGATATCGTAAAATTGTACTTGTTTTTCCTTGCCCCGTCCAGCGGTCCTGTGCACGTTTCGTGGTACTCAAGTGTCTGGGTGTGTAGTCCAAACTGTCATGGACAGAGATTCCATGACAGGTCCAGTGATAAGAATCTGTGATGGTCTGTGAGTGGAAAAGTACTGTAGGCCTCTGTCAACAAATCACTTTCATTTCAGTTGAAGGGATGTTAATGAATTCCCTTAAAACAAAGTATTTTTCCAAACATCCTCTTTGAAACGTCTCCGTGCTGAGGCCAGGGCTGTGCATGGGCAGTTGTTAAAGACCGTGAATGTAGATCATAAAGTCACCGAGATAATGACAGCCTTACGTAACTTCTTCCAGGCATCATGCTATGAAGGTCTTCTACCTCATATATATACATATGTCCGTCATGTATGTCCGCTTTTTTTCTTGTTTGCGTTCGCTGCACAGTTTTGAAGACTGATTTTTAGACACCCCACCTCCCACACACACACATGCTAACCCCTACATATTGCTGGCTAAATGACATAATGACCTAATGATGGGGTGAACGTGGGTGTGAGAGCTGAACAGCATTCTCCTTTTTTCCACATATACATTTAGCCTACTATTGTTACTATTACTACTTCTACTACCACTGCTGTTCAGTCAGGTTTTGCTCAATTATGCCAAAACAGGTAGGCTGCGGATCCCAGTACCTTACAACTGGGAGTGGAACACGAGCCACTCTGACAGTCCTGCCCCTAACCCTAACCCTAACCCTAACCCTAACCCTTATCTACTGACATCATCCATATTTTGGTACTGTTGCATGTATGGCTGCTGAGAAACAGCAGGACTCCCCGTCTAACCTTTATTTTTATCTGTGAAATTGTGGCAGCTTGGGCTTAAAGGACCATACCGGTCTGGGTGATTAAACTAACCGTGTCTCCTGGCTTCATTAAACATCCGTTACTAATAGAATTTGTCAAAATGACTTTGTTGTACCGATTCTGCCAAAGAACAATAGAGCTCTTAGTCTTAAGTGATCTACGCCACAGCCCTGGTCATGTTGCCAGAGTAAAAATGAACGAGGTTTCACACATTTGTCTCCGTTACAGTCAGTTATTATAACAGGCTTTCCAAAACGCATATATTTCTACCAACGTAAATTTTGCTTTAGAATGGTCCACGTTTCCTTGTTTTCTGTGACCATTGTCATGCCCAATTCATGGTGGAATCGCTTAAATGGTTAGCCACATTAGCTGCTAGCCGGAGACGCAGATAAAAAAACATACCGGTCACAGTAAAAAAGGAACCGTGAACCATTTAAGTACAATTACAATGGTTTAATCACCCGGCATGGTCCTTTCAATGACAATTATCTCAATTCACTGCAACATTATTATTGTTAGAGACAATTCGGTAATAACCGTAGTGTTGGTCGTGACATCTCTCCATTCCTCTCATAGACAGGGTTAGGATTAGGGTTAGGGTTAGGGTTAGACATCGCTCCTATCCCCACCCCAACAACACACTCCATTCCTCTCATAGACAGCCACACACCAAGAACTGATCTCACTCACAGTCGAGATCAATAGATCAATAACAAGATCAATATCTTGTTGTGCTACAATATAAAGGCCTATTGTGTGTTTTCTAGACAATATAAAGGCCTATTGTGTGTTTTCTAGTGTGATATTCGCAGTGGGGTAAAAACCTCCCCCCCCCCCCGGTGGCTTTCAACGCCACCAAGCTGCCGAACAAGACAAGCAAGTGTTTCATGTGGAGATTGTTATTCTAAACCCCAGCATAAGTATCTCACAGCCGTTATGTAATTGGCATAATTATGGAGGAGGGGGGAGGGGGGGGGGGACATTCTGTTAGGTCAGGGGCTTTCCCAGAACGCAGATTTTTTTTTTTCCTTTTCAACACCACCCAATTCCCTTCGCACCACCCCACCCCACCCCACCCCACACCCCACCCCACCCCACCCCACCACCCCACACCACACCACACCACACCACACCCCGCCCGCCCTGCACCCCCAATGTCCCCCGACGTGGAAACAGATGTAACTCTTCCATTCTACCGGAGTGGAAAATGGGAATATGGATACCAGAGTCACAATCCATCCGTGCAGTGGGACAGACGAACCGTCTTGAGAAGAAGAGGAAACAGAAGAAGACGTCTTGAGGAGAAGAGGAAACAGAAGAAGATGTCTTGAGGAGAAGAGGAAACAGAAGAATACGTCTTGAGGAGAAGAGGAAACAGGTACCACCAGCGATTGGAAATAAACAGTGTTGACGTCGACCGCCAGTTGCTAACGTCAATAAAGTATAGGGACTATTTCTGACCTGCTGACCGTGAGGGACTATTTCAACAACCTGTTGACCGTGAGGGACTATTTCTGACCTGCTGACCGCTAACCATGCAGGCGGTTGGCCTTGTAGCAACGTAGGTTCCACTCCGATCTCATTCATTCTCTTATTCTTCAACCTGCTTTACTTCACCCATATAAATAGA
The DNA here is from genome assembly GCA_900323305.1 of Trachyrincus murrayi. NCBI lineage: Eukaryota > Metazoa > Chordata > Actinopteri > Gadiformes > Macrouridae > Trachyrincus > Trachyrincus murrayi. The sequence continues at coordinate 33,610 of OOFB01000801.1, forward strand.
TGTCAAATATGCCGTCATTTAGAGGTTTTGATCTAAAGTGACTGATTTGCAGCAACGTGTCATTAAAGGAGCCCAAGGAAGGCTCCTGATAGGCTGCTGACATTGGGGATCGAACCCTCTACCTTTTTTCATAAGGCCACGTTTTCACTGTCACTCTTCTTCTCTCACACAGTAATATGAGGCTTTTTAGGGTGGGGGGGGGTCACAGGAGAACATTACCGGGAGTCCATTACCTGTGTGCACGTTGTGTTTGTTTGTAGCACTAAACGCAGAAAACAGACCCGACTGCCACTGATAGCTTTTCCATTCGCTAGCTGCTTAACCTCTCCCCACCACCACCACCACCCCTGGCGGATATGTTGGTATAGCCCTCCTGGGTTGACCTTTGATCCCCACCAAAGTCTAAAAATAAACCTCAGAGACTAAATAAACATCTCCGCTGCAGGTCCGGATTTGGCACTTTTACTTTTACTGTGTGTGTGTGTGTGTGTGTGTGTGTGTGCAACTCGTGGGAACCCAAAGCAGTATATGGAGTTAAGACATGAATGTGTTTTTCGGAAGAACTATGAGTTGTTTGTCATAAACCCGATGAGTGGAAATGTCAGGATAGCAATGTCAGGTGCAGGACAAGTGCCCACAAATACCAAAGACTCTCACCAGCTCTCTGTTATGATCTGAGCGTGAGTTACACTACCCTTCATTGAGCTTGACCACCGCTGGAAATACACACTTTTTCAAGTTTCGCCATAATATAAGGAATATAAGGAACCTTTTTTAACTGAGTCCACTAGGTAAAGGTGATTGTAATACATACGCAGATATATTTTACATTCTCAAATGTCTAATGTTTATTTTTCATTAATAATATAAATATATATTTCTAAATATTTTGTGGTATTCAATAGCACATAGAAAGAGATAGAAGTTGTCAGTGTTTCTGACTGACTAGCAATATTTCTCTATTCTACTCTAGAGTATATTATCAAGTAGCTTCGACTGACAGCCTTCACAACATTAAATAACATGTTATTTTCCATCGTAACTCCACCTCATCTCACGAGGACCAAAGTGGGCATTAAGTACTACAGGCTATGGATCGGCATACACAGAATGTATACGGTCAGTATATCCTAGCTGAGGTAGGCCACGTATACTTTGAACAAACGAGTGATTCTCTTACTGAAAGATGCCCCCCCCTCACACACACACACACACCACAGATTGGTGTACACCTTAACTAGCAGATGTGGTGGCTTTTCCTTTACCTCCATATATTGCCTTTGATTACTGTAATTGGCACTAGGGCCCAACTGAAAACAGCAGGATCGGCGGGGACTCCTAAGGGCCCGTAAAGTCAAGGAAAAGAAGGGTCCACTTGCTAAAGACATTAACCCTGTCATGACCAGGCTGGTGGGATGGGGGTGAGGTGGTACACTTAAGCAACCTCCCAATTAGCCGAACAAGGAGAGCCCAGGGGAGGAGAAAAAAGCCGGTGGGTCACGGTGATGGCAACGGTGGTCCCCCTTCGCCCGTCTGCAGCAAGTGGGGGAGCCGCCCCTCCACTCCCTTTATGTTGGAGGAAATACAACTGGATAGGACAAGGTAGAGAGAGGAAATACAACTGGATAGGACAAGGTAGAGAGAGGCGTTGGTTGTGGGTTTTTTCAGGAATGGCGGGTAGTGGCACACAAAAGAGTGTCTGTAACAGGAAACTCTGCTCAGCCCGGGCTTCCAAGGAAAACACTTTGCCTCATGCCCAAATCAGAAACACATGCAACGTGGAGGTACAAAAGTAAAAAAAAAACAAAGAGGAGGAAGAAGAATGATTCGTAATCTTCAGGAGGTTCTACTTCCTGTCGGCTGATTGTGTGGGCCGGTCATTTCAGAACTGAGCCCAGTGCGGTATTTACGGTCTACAATTGAAAGAGATCCACTTTATTCTGCCCGGTGATACTTCTGTCTCTGAGAGCACATTCAGCCAATGGGGACGGTCCCCTGTTTATTCATGACTGGGCCAGTCATGGCGAAAAGCAGAGATAAACTCAATTTAATTTGCTGTTGTTTGATGGTTGGGGGGTAATCATCCATCCATGTCTCTGCCGTAAACTGGATGAATAGTTTCAACTGTCACAAAGCCAAACCTTTCTGTGAAAGCCAAAACCCATTTCAAATAAGTGACAAAAACCACAAACATGATGTAAGCCATCCAAATCAGGCTATCAGATAATGTGAATCCTTTGAAATTTTCCACCCATTTTTCACTTTCCTTTATTATTATTTCCAATCAATATGGCAAGTTGTAATCATGCGCTTTCTCCAGCGAGAATACTGTGCAGCGCTCAATGTCCATTCATCCACGGAAAGTTATGAAGCAAAATCAATGTAAAATGGGCGGGTGTGAGAGGGGTTGATGTCATAAAGGCATAACTAATCAAACATTATACCTGGTGAGAATAATAAAACGACCTTACTTTAGCGTGATCATGTAACATGTGTTTTTTCGAGCGAGCACCAGGGGCGGAGTCGGCCTCCCGTTACCTCAGTTGACCGGCCTCGGCCATATTGGGTTTGGATCAGTGAGTATAAGCAAAGAAAGAAAAGGCCCTCCCTGGTGCCCACACACCAGGGGTTTTCAACAGGCCCCGGCTAGCCTGTAGGTGAGCTCACGTCAAGCTAAATTTAGCCTGTGCTTGATTAATGAGCTTCAGATGGGTATTTCCCCTTGGCTAAAAATACACCTCCAGGTAACTGAGTGATGAGCCGTTACGAATGGGGAGCGACCCAACGGGAGGTGCTGGAGTCGGAGGTGATTAACTCCCCCCCCCACCTGATGCTTCCATGCTGGCGGTTCAATGTTGCACACACACCTCTTTCTCCTACACCCACACACACACAGCCCATGTTTGTGGACATGGCCAGGCTAACGGGTTAACGGCTAGCTGGTTAGCTAGATGAGTCGATTGTTGGCTATCTGGATGGTTAGCTGGCTGTGTGGCTAGCTGGTTAGCTAGATGAGTAGATTGTTGACTAGCTGGGGTGCTAGCTGGTTAGCTGTGGCTGGCCGGCTGGGTGACTAGCTTGTTAGCTGGTGACCAGTTGGCTGAGTGGCTAACTGGTTAGCTAGCTGAGTACCGGGTTGGCTAGCGGCACGGCTAGCTGTCCACCTGGCTGTCTCCCCATGGCTCAGCAGATCTCCAGGCCAGATGGGCCACATCTGGCCTGCCGCTGGGTGTGATTGGTATTGGTGAGAAATGGATGGAAAACAGGCTGTCCAGTCACCCATGCACCCTGCTGCCTCACAGCTGGCCCCCAGCACCCCAGAGCAGCCACCATCTAACGCTGCTAGATCTAAACCATTCTTTCTAAATCTTATAGTGAATGTGAACTTTTATTTGTGCTAAGCCTCACCTGTAAGTCACTTTAGATAAAAAGTGCTAAATGTAAATAAATGTATATGTAACGTGTGGGCTTACACACACATGCACACTTTAGATGTTCTCACTTGGTGCAGGCTCAAAGGATAAGGCGTGTAGGTATGAATACATGTCTAACGTCATTTTAAAGTACAACTACATAGTGATGTATCGAATAATGCAACGCAAACTCCGGTGACTTAGCTGGTGGTGGTGGTGGTGATGGGGGAGGAAAGGTGAGCTGGGGGGCATAGAGAATCCCAGGTGTCAAAGATCTGTGGCTCTATGACAGATGTTCAGGGAAAGTGTGTGTGTGTGTGTTTTGTATTTTGTTATGGACGGTGCTGGTATGTGTGTGTGTGTGTGTGTGTGTGTGTGTGTATGTGACTCCTTCCCAGACTAGACAAAGATAAATAAGCGAAGATAATGTCTGAGATGCGATGTGATGGCAAAAAGAAAACAAAAAAAACATGGACCCTCAGATGTGAGACAGGGCGTTTTATCGCCCGTGCTTGAGTCTTCACTAGACCAAACAGTCGGAGACGGCTGGGAAAACACGAGTCTGAGGAGGGACCAGGCAGGTGACCTGCTTGACATATGCACAGTTACCACTCAAATACTTGCATTTGAAAGTGTATAGAAAATATGTATCAATGTGAGTATTTTCACTTTCTCATTTTAAAGTACCTGAATCGTTATATGTATGTACCATTTTGTCTGCATGTGTTTTTTTTATTTCAAAAGTAGAAAAGGTGGCCTGATAGTCTAGCGGTTATGGTGTTAGGGTGACTCCAGCCCAAAGGTTCTGAGTTTGAACCCCCTACCCGTTGGGTATCCTTGAGCAAGACGGCCCCCTAACCCTGCTCCTTTGACGTAAATAGTAATAGGAAAGAATGAAAACAGCATGCAGAGAGAAAGAGAGTTGAGGTCAGATCTACAGCACATGAATCACAATACACGTGGAGGTCTTGTCTCTGCGGAGGTCTGCTTCCTCTCGTGGAGCAGGGAAAGAACCGGAGAAGGATCAAGGGGCTGATCTGAAAAGCAGCCATGTACTGTACATGGGGTTCTGGGGGAGCTTAAGATTGGTTCCCAGTCGCGGCGTCCAGGGGGTGTCCAGCGAATGAACCACCAATGACAGTTCATCAGCCCCATTCCCATATACTCATTGAATATACTTCGGAGGGATCCCTCTTCTGTATTGCTTCTTGAGGTTTCTTCCGTCTGGGTTTTGGGGAGTTTTTCCTCTGTCCATTACAGCAGTGATTCTCAACTGGTGGGTCGCAACCCATAAGTTGGTCGCGAGGGCATTTCCAGTGGGTCGCAGAGCATGTGCCAAACCTTAATCTTTAGAAATAAGCTCATGAATTAACTAACGTTTCAATGTAAATTCATGTGTCAATGGCTTACTATTTCATTGACTTTAGCCCCAATTGTTGCAGCTTTTTGTTCACTCCATGTTTTAACACTACATGAAGGCATTGTAGATTACTGCAATATTGGTAAATACATTTTTTTTTGGAGTTGTGACTTAACGACAAATAACAAATGTGGGTCCTGAGGCTAGACCAGTTGAGAACCACTGGTCTAAAGACACATGTGGGTCCTGAGGCTGGACCAGTTGAGAACCACTGGTCTAATGACACATGTGGGTCCTGAAGCTGGACCATTTGAGAACCACTGGTCTAATGACACATGTTGGTCCTGAGGCTAGACCAGTTGAGAACCACTGGTCTAACGACACATGTGGGTCCTGAGACTGGACCAGTTGAGAACGACTGCATTAGAGGGCTAATGGGTGTTGGTTAATGCAGGCTTGTGAAGCCCTTCGAGACTCCAACTGATGATTGAGGTCAATCCAAATAAAATTGACTTGACGATGACA
>OOFB01000801.1:40997-54201 GCA_900323305.1 Trachyrincus murrayi
CAGGTGTCACACGATCTTACCACACCTCAAGGAAGTAGAGAGAGAGAGAGAGAGAGAGAGAGAGAGAGACAGAGAGAGAGAGAGAGAGAGAGAGAGAGAGAGAGAGAGAGAGAGAGAGAGAGAGAGAGGGACAGAGAGAGAGAGAGAGAGAGAGAGAGAGAGAGAGAAAGGGGCACAGAGAGAGAGGCAGAGAGTGAAAGAGAGAGAGGAGAAGAGGGAGAGAGAGGGACAGAGAGAGAGACAGAGAGTGAAAGAGAGGGAGCAGGGCAGCGGAATGAAAGCCAGATTGAATACGCAGATTGAACACTCGTGACAGCACTTCGAACATGCACGGACCAAGTGCTGTCATGAAACTCAAGCTCTCCATATTAAAGGTTCAGAGCAATAAAATGGCTACAGTATATGAGAATAGTGCTCCCAGGATGCACCCCCGCACCACCTACTCCCACCATCATCTACCATAATAACCGTCTGCCTTGCTGCTCGTCTCTCTCTTCTGCACAGCCAGGGCAGGTCTCTATTATCACTATTTATACTTAGGTTTTGGCGTACTGCCTTCATAATTGTTTGTTTTATAATAGTCAGTCTATTGCGACTCTAATAGAGCTGCTAATTGCATTCCACTTATTTGTCATTCCTTCCTGTGGATATGTGTGTGTTATGAATTCAATGTATTTTTGATATTTGCCTGTCATTTGGGTCTCTGTGAGGGTTAGTTGGATTATAAGCTGTTTGCAGTGTTTGCACGTGACACCCATGTCGCGGAAATCCCAGACGGAGGGCAGGAAGTGAAATGGAGAATGTCAAGCAGTCTGGAACAGTGTGGAACCAAATGTTCAAATGTACCAGAACAAATATATTGTAATCGATCCTGTATTGTTTAAAAAGGAATTACATCACACGATATTACAGGAGCTATATGTAACAATGAATGGGTACTGCGGTCCAAATTCACAATATTGGCGAGAGTTGTCACTGAAACATTACTGTTAGGGGTTTTACAGACATAAACTCAAACTACAACAAATCTGAGTTGAGGGTGGGGTGGGGTTAGTGTGTAACTCTGACAAACCATCTAGCAGGTGAATGGCACCGGTTTTGCAGTAATGTAGAAACTGTGTAGAGCAGGATGACAGTTTGTCCTAAAACCACCACATCTACGTGTCACTGTTAGACACTCTCTCTCTATGACCCCCGTGCGAGTACACGTAATGGTTTTTCCAGTGTTAAGCGACAGGGGCCAGGGGCCACCTTTGATCCGACTCATCTGTGTGTGTCCCAGTCAGCCCACACGTTTCCCTGTCGGCTCTCTGCAACCCACTCCCAGTGGATCCAAAATGGAGACCATGGAGTGAAATCAGCATCGGAGCCCAAATGAGGTGAGAGAGAGACGGGGGGGAGAGTTATTTATTGGCCGGTGGGGAGGTCATCACCAGTAACGGGTTTATCAGCAGTCCTACTATGTTATAGCAGAACTTCTGGGGGGAGACGGCACAGAGCCTATTTAGAGCCCTTTATTCTACCGAATAAAACTAATTTGCGCGAGTGGATGAAGGGGATTTTAGTGTAAGTGTATTTCTACAGTGGCCAGGCTACACGGTGTTGATTTGAAACCTTTACAGACACTTTTTCACAGTTTATTACTGCTGGCCAATTACGCTCTTTCAGATCCCCGCCTCCAGCAACGTGATTGGTCGAAACAAATATGAAGCGAAAGAAAGTGAAACGCCCCGTTCACCCGGATTTGAGCTCGACTGCCATCAGACTTTAGATATGAATCTAAAGATCTGATTTGTGAGACAGCAGCTAACCAGGGATTTTTCGGGGTCACGTCAGGTGACCTCACGGCTTGCGTGCCACGCGTAGGCCTATCCCCTGGAATACGACATCAAGGAGATCTGTTGACTTTTTTTTCTTTCCTTTCTTCTTTGCGTTTCAATGAAAGGGCTCTGTTTACAGTCGCACTGTGACTACTTCTTTCTTCTGCTCCATGAAAAACGCTTTTTTGTTTGTAATAATAATAATGTGATACCGTGGGGGTGGTGCTGGGCGGGGGTTGTGGGGTCTGGCCAAAGTGGAGACTTGAACAGGTGGTTCATCCCTTTGAAGTGCAGTATCTATTTACCATCGTATAATAAGTCAACCATAAGATAATCAGTAATTATAAATCTCTTAACCTCAATACAATTAGCCATTATACAGTATATAATTTAGCAGCCTCTTTTATCCAAAGTGACTTACAGTGAATTCAGATACATGTCACTAAGGAGCAGGCAAGGGTTTAGCCGTCTTGCTCAAGGATGCCTGGATTCATGCTTTCACTCTTTGCCAACTTCCCCCGTGCTTTCGGCCCGCTTCCACTCCCAAACGTCATCTAGCTGTTAGCGGGTGGACGATGGGTAGAAAGACTTCGGTCCTGACTGGAACTCAGCAACTGAAGTACTGTGTGTGTGTGTGTGTTTTGTGTGGTGTGAGGGAGCCGTTTCTAGAGGGACCTACGACCGCCATGTTAGCTAAGAAGGAGAAAAAAACCTGACATGCATCTGTGGTTCATTTTCACCCTCGTCAAAACATTAAATGTCACACACCAGATTTTACCTCCCCGATAAGATCCACGGTGAGAGGTCTGACCCCGAGGTCACTAGAGAGAGGGAGAGAGAGAGAGAGAGAGAGAGAGAGAGAGAGAGAGAGAGAGAGAAAGAAAGAGAGAGAGAGACAGAGAGAGAGAGACAGAGAGAGAGACAGAGAGAGAGAGACGTATTGCTGCTGGGGTTTTCTACAAGGGGTACCATTTGTGGGGTACAAAATGTTCACCATTTAATTTCCACATCTCACCCGTGCCACATTTCAACACGCGAGCAGTGCGGCCCGCTGATGGAAGCGCCCGCGCTCCACCCATCAGAAGTGACAGAAGCGCGTGGGGTTTCCCACCACTGCTGCTAATGAAAAGAACCAGTGTAACCCAGCAGTCGCCACCAAGTAGGGAGAGATGTCCCCTTGTCAGCGGGTTGACATTTACAGAAGAGAGTGGGTTTCTGGAAATAAACAGAGCAGGAGTTGGGGTTTCCTTTACATTTGCCAATCCAGGGGGGATGCTAGAGTGAAACCTTCAGCTACTTGGGAGAGGGGGGGGGGGATTAAACACAATACTGGACCCCAGGTGACCTTCGGCCAGCGGAGGGAAAAATACTTGGCGATGGGAGAGAGAAATAAGCAAACAAAAAAACAACAACACTTGAGACTAAAGAGAATGTTTGTTAGTTTTTTGGCTAACGTTGCCCAGCCTGAAGGTTATGGGTTCCATCCCCAATACCTGTCGGCATCTTGGTAATTTACCAAGACTCTTTTATCCAAAGTGGCATACAGTAAATTCACATACATTAAGGAGCAGGTAGGGGTGTTAGGCATCTTGCTCAATGATAGGCTGCGGAGATTGGGGATCGAACCCGGTACCTTTCGGCCGGGAGTCAAACATCTTAGCCACTACGTAATTCTGACCTGTCCGTGAAATATAATATTTTCTTCCGCGCGTGGCTGAACCCCGCTGGTTACATTTGATTGGATGTTAACCGCACAGCTACAATCTGATTGGATAATTCAAAGAGTCTCTGTTCAAAGGGTGCGCCTGTGCTGTCAGAACCAACCTATTAACAGAACAAACTAAATCTGTTAGACAGGCCATGACCAACGTCCTTATTTAAAGTTGTTTCACAAATAAATAAATGTCAGATGTTTGTTCTTCTATGAACAAACATAAAACACTATAAAACATTTATCGTTTCCGTTGGACTGACAAGCAACACATGACACAGCATTTCAAATGAACCAAACTACAGCGAACAAGACAATAAACCACTTTTTAATTGGGTCGAGTCTGGTTCGAAGAGCTAAATGCTAACACTCTCATCTCCCTCTGTACCAAAGTTATGAGGGCCATTGCACAGGGGCACTAAAATAACCAAATACTAAAATCCAGCCTCAGACAAAACATAATTTCTGGTACTCTGTCAACAGTATTTGAGACACACAGTACCAGTACCACAGCACCATTTATATCAACTGCGGTTCTCTTTGAAATCGGTTTCTCTTACATCCAATCCAATTGCTTAGGTTAACATACCATTGTTACAATTGTATTGCAAATGACGTCACCTGCCACTGTTCCTGCAATGTGATTTGAGTGTTAATGTTACTTTATAACTTTTTATTTGACATTTCGTTAGCTAGGATAGCATTCAAGCCTCAGTGCTAGCAGCACCGACATGGACTCAATGGTAATATCACCATTCTTGAGAAAGAAAGCGCCCCCTACTGATAGAACTCATATTGACATCTGTGTATGGTCTACGAATGGCTTGGCCAATAATCAGTGGGTTTGTTGACACTAAGTGAAAATTGCTCTGGCAGCCTCAGCCACTTCCTGTGTTAATGAGCGAAAGGCAACAGTGGGAGTGTGTGTGAGTGGGTGAGAGTGTGTGTGTGTGGGTGAGAGTGTGTGTATGTGTGTGTGTGGGTGGGTGGGGAACTTAGAGGTTGTGACTTATCGGCCGCCACAAGGCATTTAGGTTTCGTGGCGAGTGCAGACGCTACTGCTAATTCTTCTGGGTAATTCTGTCTAAGCTTGATGGAAACGTGACGCAAGAAAGATGCCTTCTCTACTCGATTCAACACAAGGGGCCAGACAGCGAGAGGATGTATATGGTGTGTGCGTGTGTGTGTGCGTGTGTGCGCGTGCGTGTGTGTATATGTGCGTGTGTGTGTGCGTGTGTGTTTGTGTGTGTGTGCAATGAGCAAACATTTTCGTTCCTTTCGTTCCTTTCCAAATGCCTTTATGCATTTGCTTTGTTTGATTATACTGTATTTATTCAATTAATATTCTTGTTTTGAAGCTAGTACCGTCAGAATACAATGGGTAATTGCTCTATGTATTTTAAGTCAACGAGTGCAAACTGTAAGGGGTGACTCATTCTTTAATTGGATATAAACTGTTACATAACAACATCAATTAGAGATATTTTTAGTCTATGTGTCCAAATGGATTAATACTAATTTGCGGTCAGTAGCTACAGTCATTAATTTTGCACCCATATTAACATGGTCCCCTGCTGGCATGCATGACTATATAAATACATGAGAGAGAGAACATATAAATAACAGTATTTGCTGATGACGTCATTTCAACATGGAGGTGCTCCTGTTTGACGCCCGCTCCTCTTCTTAAATTTCTCTCTGTACATCTTCGAAAACAATACTTTGACAAACGCCATATACATTTCTGCATTCATTCATGTGTTTATTTCTCTGTTAAGAAGCTCTCTCTCCGTCCCCGCTAGAAGTTTCCTGCTGCCCTTTGCACCTGTACCTCCACCCCGGTTCTGCTGCTGCTGCTGTTGCAGCCTAAGACCCGTGAGAGCTGTAGCCCATCTGCACACCACACCCGGACCCCGGTCCCCTCCGCAGAATCCACACAACCAGGGAGCTGTGCTGATCCAGATGTCTAGCGGCCGCATACCGGCGCCCACTACAAAGGCGCCGAAGAGGGGATTTGCCTGGGATCCCTGGGACCTGTTGACAATAGCTGGCACTGCTACTGTGAGAAACCCGCTGGCATGACCCTACGATCGGCCCGTAGGGAGGAGTTCACCCTCACATATTCACCGCACAGGATCTGACCTGTGTGTGTGTGTGTGTGTGTGCTACTGTGTGATCTTATGAGATAGTCATGAGTGAGTTGCAGACAGAACACAGAAGGTGCACAAATGTAGTGATGCCTGAATATACCTGCACACACACACACACACACACACACTCATGCTAGCAGTGTATCGGTAAAACCATGTTATGTGGTTTATACGACATTATTATACAACATAGTTGTCACGATTCGATATATAATAACATATCGTGGTGATATTAATACTAATTCATATTAATATTACTATATTAGTTCATGTACATTTTACTTGACATTGAGTTGAGACGTGAGTGACAACCTAGTGGGCGTGATCAAAATACAAACTCCAGTCATCAATAATTGATATATTATTGATGATTATTATTGACACGCTTTGAGTGTAGACTCGATTCACGATCGGCAAAATGTCCGATATTCTTGATACCCAACACTGACAAAAGTGTTGATATTTTCATCGCACGGCCAGGCGAGTACACGCGGACACGACAATAGTGCACATGAACGTGCACTAGTAAATCCCAAGTGCGCTCTCACGCAACTTGTTCGAATGTGCACATCTGTGTCCAGGGTTGGTCGAGGTGCGGCGCGTATATTTATGTATAGGGCAGGGTGCGGGAGAGACATCGGGGGAGATGGGAGTGGGGGTGATTTGGCCCAACCTGTGATACACTGACTTAGTGTCCTGGGAAGGCAGCACCAAGCAGTGATCACCCAGCTTTAGTGGCTTAGCTCCCCCTAATGTGCTCCAGACGTGGAATCCACCAGCGTTCCCATAGGAGGGAGAGAGAGAGAGAGAGATTTACCAGAAGCTGCCCCATCAGCATCTGCTGCAGCTGTCTGCTCTCCTTCCCTTCACCTCCCTTCCTCCTCCCTGTTCCTCCATCATCCTCTTCCTCCTCCAGCGTCCGCCTCTTCACTCGCTACAGACTACAGAGGTCCCAACCCCGTTCTGAATCTAACCGAGCACTATTCGTCTCACTTAAACCATAAATCCAAAATCCATGAAGGCCTACTCTGCATCTGGATGTACTTCACACACCTTCAGCACAGATTTTTAAGGGGGTCTTAAAAGTGTGATGTAGTGCCTGTAGTGTAAATGAAAAGTGAAAATCAAATATTTTTTATGATCATTATTATATAACATTGCATACGGTGTTGTAAGATGCTTTGATAAGATAACACTTCATTAACGTGTTACTTTTATGGATGAAAGACTCCACCAAATGGCATATGTTGTCTTGCTCTGGTTTAAGTAAACAACGACACCCGTATCTTATCTCCACGCTGTGAGTTGTGTGATGGGATCAGCCGTGTTGTATCCGGAACCCTTCACGGGACACCCTCTGAGGAGACTCATGAAACCGTGATAAACCGACGTGTCATAGACTCTCGCCCCTGTGATCTCAGCTGGGTGGGAGATTAAGAAACGTAACACAGACACAAGTCTGCCTTGCAGCAGGCGCTGCGCTGATCGTCGTGCCTTTCATACGCTGTAGGCGCCATACGTGAGTAATAAACCATGATACATCACCGCATGGCACATTATTCTCCAATAACGGGACACCCTGCAGTGGTTTATTCCGCTTATACCACAGTTACCAACAATGATTAGATTTGAGGTACTTTCATCTATAATATTATTGGGTTTTTATTTAAATATTCTTCCACAAGGCTTTGAGCATATTGGAAACATCTGGTCGATAGTGGTATTTGACCGCATTGATTCGGAACTGTTAAAAGGCAGATATCGGGTCCCGTTATTGAAAAATAATGCACACCCTTGGAACGTTATTAGTCAAATTCCTGTATGTCTAATCGTATGAGTCTATCTTTGCCCACTTTGAATCCCTTTGTTCATTAAAGTGATATTTTTTGGTCACTTTACACAATACACATACATCAGTCTGTTGAGCTGAGTATCTTATGTCAACATATTAGCGGTCATAAAATCTATCTTCATCAATATAAACATCTGGGAGTCACCTACCAACACAACATGATCAGTACCACGAATAAAAAGTGACTCATTAGCGGCTCTGATGAGCGTTGTCGGGGGAATGGGTTTGCCCTTTTCAACGCAAAACACAACAATCGCAACGGACGTGTTTGAAAGGCTACAGGGAAGAGGCACAGAGTTGACATTAAGGGCCCCGTACATCTCTGTGAGGCCCCTGGAACCGGCATGCCAGGGGGAGAAGGTGTGGGTGGCACAAGGCATTAACTCACGATGGATGAGTCATCCTATTTATTTATACAAAACACGTATCTGCTTATCTGCACTTATCTACTGGATGCATCCCTTGACTTGGAATTAGGTTACGATTTGGCCCCACAGATCAAAGAGTTGCCTGTAACCTATGTAGGTCATATATGCCACTAAAACCGCATGTCCAGTTACACTGCATTAAGTATTAGTGGAAGGTATCCTGTGCTTTAAATCATACTTTGTGTATTTGATGAATGATGAACAATAGGATATTTAGCCAGCGGGATCCCATCCAGTGATCCTGAGTCAGGGGCCAGAGGGCAGCGTGTCCTTTATTAACACTGATGAACACTAGCTGCGTGGTAGCCCCTCTCTTGTTTATTGAGCTTCCAGAACCACCCTTAAGTCCTTGATGCCGGTTGATGTACTCTGATCCCGTTTGACAGTGAGTCAAAGTTGGCTGGGGGGAAAGAAAAACGAGAGAACGGAGCAAAGGGTGAGTCTTAGGTTAAAGGAACTGCAGAGTAGACACAGCCACGGTTGATTTGGTGCCTTACGCAACGCGGCTACAGTTACAGAGTGAGAACTCTTGGCGCACCGCTGAGCACCACCCTGGTATCTGTTCCAATTGCAAGAGCCAATCATTTGAAGGTTTCTATTGGGCTATGTATCAGTTATACAACGGGCTTCCCAAACCTTTTTCATGCGTTACCCACCTGTGGAGGAGCTCGGCCTTGGCCAAGGGCCCGCTAAATATTTTGTGCAGTAAAATAAGCAATTTCCAGGTCCAAAAATGTGATTATTTACATTTCTCTATGAACATTGTTATTCAATACAGTATTTTCCTTTTTAGTCTCTAATGATCAAAGGAAACCGAAAGGCATGTAGGCTTGTCTGAATGCTTCTAAAAATGTTTATTTTGGCCATCCTGTGACCAATATACGGGATGCAATCCTTTTTAGCTAGGCCAGTTGCCGTTAGTTAGTTAGTTGTGACATCACACGTGGGACTCATTCAATTATAACCAATCATCTACGACCTACATGTGAAGCAGTCAATCATGCATCAGCTGGGTATCTGTTGGCAGACAGTTAAGTAGGCTGCAAGTAGGCTTGCAGATACACAAGTACACGACTATATATGCAAATAGTGTTTCAAGCCGAACTAACACAAGAAGTAACTAAATGTGTTTTTCTAATGTGAGAGATCACTTTAAACAAAACACATTAAAAGAATCCTCTCGCTTTAGTCAGCATTTCCAGACACCATCATAACATAGTTCTGTGCCTAGTGGAAGTTATGTATTTCTCATTGTTGCCTGCAAAGTGTGCACAGTTGGCCTACTTTTCCTGATGCATCATTCAGACAGTTAGTCGAGTCACCAACAAAGCTAACAGCAGCAGTGACTCTTCCTCAATAACGGACACGTCTGCTTTGGTCTGTATGGAAGCGGCAGACTCCTACCTATTCCTGACTCTTTAACAACTTTGTGAATTTTAGGAGAGTAGGCTGCACATGTAGCGACCTGTGCTACAATCGCAAAAGGAAAGATGTTTTTAATTTCTTCCAAGGAACTGAGAGAACCAGGGATGGCGTAGGTGGATGGTTCATAAATCTAGAGAGTACTCCCACATAGAAGAGATGCCTGCTTCAAAGAGCGTTTCATGCCAGCGCTATTAAATACCTTAGAAAAAAAAAAGCAAAAAAAAAAAAAATTGCCACCCGCAGCAGCGGCGGAGTCGTGACCCGAGAATTGCTGAACCAACAGTCGACGGCGAGCAAAAGCAAAGAATTACTTAATTTTCCACTTAAAACATAAACCGTGAAATGGATTATTACGCACAACGAAGATCTAAATTACACCGGTATCGGGTCGCCTCAGCACTTTCACACACAGTGCCCGCATTACCGCCTGATTACTTAGAGTAGTGCGAGAAGGCTGCCCCAGTCTGACAATTTGTTCCTTCTATATATTTACATTGTATATAGTTCTCCGTAATGGTTCCCATGCAGGGTTGGACTCTCAAAGAGACACTTGTGGAAGGGAACGAAGGCCCCGGGCCCCTCAGGACCCAAACGCAGAGGAACCTGAAGACTCCCATCTTGGACGGCCCATGGGAGAGAGAGAGAGCGAGAGAGAGAAGGGGGATTGTGTGTTTAAATATTATCTGGGCCATAAATGCCAAACCATAGCTATTCTCTGAAATACATTTCTATTTCTTTGTATTTTCTGTGGCTTTAAGGTGTGATTAACTTTTTTGCAGAGCTGCACCAGAGAAAGGACGAGTCCAAAGGAAACGAATAGCATAATACTAATAGATTCTACAGAACGCATAAATCCTCGATTTGTTTTTGTCTCTGTTCAAACCACCAGCTTTTTCAGACATCTTTGTCGTTATGACCGTCGGACTAATGACCCGAGTGCAGAGAGATACGGAATTGAAAACAAAACTTCTTTCTTCCCTTCTTGCACTTTTCAAACAAACTTAGTGAACAAAACAAATCGCTAATGCCAAACGGGCGAGCTAACGTGTGATTGCAGGAAACAGCGATCATAAATAAACACTAAACTGACAGAGTATCTATTGACAAGGCTGAACAAACAAAAACGTTCTTCTGGCAGGGCCAAGAAAGCCCACGAAAACACAACACAACCAAGAGTTTATAAAGCCTTCAAGCTAATACGTTCACCAGGACCGCTTCGGTCCCGTAAATCCATTGGCGCATTATCACGCCACCTCATGCAGAGAACGCTCTGACCAATCACGTGCGTAATCAGCCATTCAGGTTCCTCAATGTCCTCTGTGACCCGTAAACGTTAACAGTGTTTGATGGGGGGGTTTGCTTTACTCTGGGTCTCGACCAAGTCGCTAAACTTCTTGCTCCCTCAAGTCGTGTAATTCCATCCGATACGTTGTCACAGTTCATTGGTTCGCGGTTGACACATGATGGAAATCGACCGGTTGAGTGTTTACAATCGGCCGCTGTTTGTCAACCGAAGCCGTGAAATACTGCCGAGTCAGCGTCTCCCGTTGATTCCGTGCCTGGCGCGACCCCCTGCGTGTTGCCCGCGCTCGGTAACGCGAGCTTCATGATGCTGGCGTACTCCCTCGCCGCTACAACCCAGCCAACGAACTCCGTCAAGTGTTCGGACTCCGACGAGAAACGTCAACAGTAGAAAAAACACAACTCTGAGAACACGTTGGCGACAGCGGCCACTTCCAAATTACCTACTTCACCCCCCCCCCCCCTTTATTTTATTTTTGTAATGCCTGGCAAGCATCATCATCTTTGGCTTGAAAATGAAAAATACATTCACTGACCGGCGGGGAGAATGTATAGGGAGGTGGAGCTCGGTGAGATGGGCCGGGGGGTTCGTTGCATCGGCGGCCAACGAAACGGAGGATTGTGCTGAGGAAGCACCACACACACCTGAGAACCTCTTGAGGCCTGAGGTGGGGGATGGCTCTCCAGCTTCGGGTGGATCGTTTTCACAAAATAAATACTAACTTTCTAGCAGGGGGAACCTCTAGTGTAGACAAACGAAACAATAATGGAACTAAGGGCTGCGTTCATGCATGAGATGTTGTTATGAATTAGATCGTACGTACACAATATTTTCTTACCTCTAACTAACTAAATCACGATAGCCATCTGGCTTGCCCATGTTATGTTAAGTCTCTTAAACCAAGAGGCCTAACTTGGCTTATGAGTTAAGCTATGCTAAACTTATACCATGCTAACATTAAACCATGCTAAGAGTAGTTGGATTACAAGATTCATATCCACATTCAGTTACAAGTTGTGGTCTCATTCCCACCCAATACATGGGCCTATTCATGCAAGTCTGTTCTTCCAAAACTAGCATTGAGATGACGTCACTTTTAACAAGCAAAACTATTGAGGGCACAACTGTCTAATCAAAAACTATATGGTATACTGTTTCCATGGCGATGTTAAGCCATGGTGGAATACACAGTCTACAGTACATCAGGATGAGGCTAAAAACTACCTTGATCCATCTCCATTGACATACCGTCTATGTCTTCTAAAAGATTTCTAAATATGAAAATCTCATTTTGAAATCGGGCATAATATGGGGGGGGAAGCAAAGGGGCACATGCACATTTTGTTAATCATGCGTGATCACACACACACACACACACACACACACACACACACACACACACACACACACACACACACACACACACAACAAAACACACACACACACACACACACACACACACACACACACACACACACACACACACACACACAGTGGACAAGGTGACAACTTTCCAGCACACAGTTGTCTGGCGAGACGGACCACACAAGCAGACACAGTTTTAAAGCCCAGCGAAGAATGTCAGAAATCTTTCAACTGTTGATGGAAAAGCACGGTGAGCTGGAGTGTGTGTGTGTGTGTGTGTGTGTGTGTATGTGTGTGTGTGTGCATGCACTGAGGGGTCAGGTCTCTGGAAGGTTCGGTGTGCAAAGAAAAGAACCAACACAAAAACTACAGGGACATGGTGGAGAATGACAAGGCTTCGGTAATTTCCCCAGAGTGCAGCCTTATCTGGCCCATGGACAGCAAAGTGTTTGTTTGCACACACACCCACACACACACATCTGTATATCCGTGTCTGTTTGATTGTGTGTGTGTGTGTGTGTGTGTTCCAGATGTCACAGGGCCCACACAGGATGATAAAGAGGTGGAAGGGGGGGGAGGGGCCGTCGATAGTACTGTAGATCAGTGGTTCTCCACCCTAGTGTCGGGACCACCCTGGGGCCTGGGGTCACCCTAACCTCTGAGGGTCACTCTGAGGGTCACTTGATGATGATGATGATGATGATGAGTGGGAAAAACACTGAATCACTATATTGGGAATGTAGACTACATGCATTTTGCTAACGTTCCTCATTCATAATCATTGATTGATGGATCGTCCATTTTTCCTGTTGGTGTAACAAATGCACCATCTCTTGGCTGGATACCTCAGAGATGTTTTAACATTGTGGGTGTCGTTCATCAAAATGTTTCTGAAGAGTGATTGAGAAAATAAGTATGCATCGAGACCATTCAAACTATTAATCTTTTTTCCCCCACTAAAATCAGTGAAAAACAAAGTCTACCCTTCTAGAGCCCCCCCCCCCCCCCTCTCTCTCTCTCTCTCTCTCTCTCTCTCTCGCTCTCTCTGTCTCACACTGGTGATGCATCAGAGCTCATGCCCTTCCATGGTAGTGTGTAGATACGCAACACGCATATCACACACACGCACACACACACACACACACCGGCT
>OOFB01000808.1:1248-11628 GCA_900323305.1 Trachyrincus murrayi
TCTGTCCCTTCTTTAAGGAAACCATCACGCTCGGCTATTTTCCAATATCATGTACATATATATTCTAATATATGTACTGCTTCATACTCATGTTACCCATGATCTGTAACATCAACTCCAGTTTCTCCGCAATTGGAAATGGACCATTGGTCCAAATCGGACCAATCCCGGACCGATGACATCATTGGTCCAACAGATTTGTCGCGGGAAACAGAGTTTCTTCACAGCAGGCACGCGAAGCAGCGCTTGCTTATATCAGAAGATAGCGAGCGTGACGGTTTGCCCTGCAACGCCACGTGGCGAGCGCCGCTGGCCTCACCTCATGGTGTAGAGCAGGGTGCCGTCGTCCTGGATGCGCAGCAGTTTGTTAGGCATGGTCATGTTGTGCGCCACAGACTTTTTGCCGTTGTGGAAGAACGTGTCCGGCGTCCAGATCTTGCTCGCCATCAGGTTGTTGAGGCGCAGGATGTTCATCGGCCCGTCGAATTTCAACCGCTCGTCCTTCCAGCTTTGCCGAAAGAACACGTCTATGGTGTACTCCTGTGTGGGAGAGGAATGGGAGGCTCGCCGTTAATACGGGAGGACAAAAGAAGATATATTATCACTCTCACTATCACTCACACGTCTTTGTCCTCATTACAATTGTGTCTTCAACGGGCCATTGT
Organism: Trachyrincus murrayi; assembly: GCA_900323305.1. Lineage (NCBI taxonomy): Eukaryota > Metazoa > Chordata > Actinopteri > Gadiformes > Macrouridae > Trachyrincus > Trachyrincus murrayi. Next base: position 1,914 of record OOFB01000808.1, read on the forward strand.
TGAGGCCTAATTTAGAGAGAGCGCCTCCTTCTTCAGCATGTCTTCCTCTTCTGCCAATCAATAGTTAGTTCTAGACATTTACAAGCCGCCTTTAAAGAGTGACGACGCGCTAAAACCAGGCTCGCAAGCGACATAAAGACCGCCACTGTCACGGCATTAAAAACAAAGATACTGTGACATCACAAATCAGGCTGTTTAGTAAGCTGTAGTGGGGGGGGCTGATTTTATCTGATTGTTTAAGCATGAAATCTGCATGGGTCTTTTTCTCTGGTGGTTCTTGCACGTCTTTGTCTGGGTTTAAGAGTGCAGTAGGGAGTTACAGTCTTGACCTGCTTGACCTACAATCCTCACGCGGTCAAAAGAAACGTAGCACTCAGCCGAGGCTTTAGGGCATAAAGGCAACGCACTGTAAAGTATGTGCGTGTTGTCTGCGTGCGTGTTGCCTGCATGCGTGTGAAAGAGAGCGAAGTGGGACGAGAGAGAATGTAGTCTAAATGCCTGCGAGAGAGGCAGACAGGACGAAAAGAGAGCAAATAAATACAGCCTCTCAGCTTCTAATGCAGAGGACCACGTCTGGCTGCTCTATATTCCCCATATTTATTTGGTCAAGTACTCTGCAACCAGAAAACAAATGGCTTGTTGTTTATACCCTGAGCTCTCGCTACAAGTAAAATAAAACCCGACCCACTTAAGCGTGCTGCGGACGCCTGACCAATCGTCTAAATGGGCTTCCAGCAGCCGAACAGATCATTCAGGGGCCAAGAGGTCAATATATCCATCTCCTTTTATTTGATTCTTTTTCCTTTTTTTTTTTTTTATCCTAATCAAACATTTTCCGAATGCCAAAGGTCCTTAATCAACACATCACTCTCAGTCTACAACGTATCACCATGAATCAATGTGACTCATCCACACTGTCATTTACTCTGTGTGTGTGTGTGTGTGTGTGTGTGTGTGTGTGTGTGTGTGTGTGTGTGTGTGTGTCTGTGTGTGTGTGTGTGCGCGCGCACGTGTGTGTATCAAAGTGGAGTCCACCGAAGAGGTAGCATGTTCCTCTAACGTTACTCGACCCTAGCACGCCAGCGACGACGCTGAGCCGATGATTTAGAGGCCGTGGTGCTTGCGGTGTTGCAAAGCGCCATTCTAATGAAAAAAATGACATCAATACCGCAATCAATAGTTCAATAACTTGATAAATAGTTCCTCGGGGACATTTTTAAAGGTGTCTATGCGATGGGATACATGTATAGGGTTAGATGTTGGAGTGTCCAGACTGCTGATGAATGAAAGGCATAAGGAACGAGGATAAACAAAATGATCCACGCCATGATGAAAATGATCAGCCGGGACAGGCATCATTATACAGTATATATCATTATATTCTCAATCCAGGTATCTTCCCTGTAGAAGAGGGAGATATAAGCCGAGAGATAAGAAGAGAGAGTAATGTTAGGAGATAGACCGGTGGTGGTAAACATGGATGACAGACAGCTCCACTCTTACCATGTCTGTATCAGAGACCGGTCCAAAACTGGTGACGTAGATGTTTGTCTTGACCTCTGTCACGCGATCTGTGTAAATAACAACAAAATGGAGATTTGAAAACCATAGACAGATAGGCTAACTGTATAGTAAATATAATAGTACTTGTTTTAGATCATTACAGCTTTGTCTCTGCATTCAATTAATTGACATTTGCACGCGTGTGGAACAACAGCAACCGTCTGTACGGTTAACAAACGCTAAAGCTTTCTGGTTCACACTTATCGTTTCATTTAATGATGCTTACAGTTTGTTAAACACAGTTAGTTAGTGAGTAGAACCTCACTGCACATCTCCTCCTAAACACACCTGATCTCTGATAGGCCGGGGTGCTGGGGTACAGCATCCTCCAGCCTCCTCCATTTTTGTGCCCCACCCCCGACCCCCCACATGCCACGTCCCACACCCCACCCCCCACGCCCCACGCCCCACCCCCCACATCCCACGCCCCACACCCCGCCCCCTGCAGCGCCGCACGCTCCACTCTGAAGAGATCATGGTTCCTAAGTGCTCTCCTCCCCAGCCACTCAGATTCCCAGAAACCCAAAGGCATAATTGATACGCTCCCTTATTATTTATGAGCGTGTGTAAATCACCGGGAGGGGGGCGGGGGGTCGGGTGGGGCCGGGCGAGGCGAGCTGACAGGTTGCGAGGTAGAAGGAGCGATCCATTTAGCGGGGCAGTGCGGAGGATATGTAAAGCTGCCCTTTTAAACGGGCGCTATACACGGCGTGTGGCGTGCAGGATGCGTGGCGATACAGGACTGATCTATTCTTAAGGGAAGAGGAGCAGCAGCTTGTGCACACAGCTGATCTTTTGTAAGACATACGCTGGAACACGGCACGTGTGACAACCGGGTGAAACACGACTGAAGCTTCACAGAGTAACAACCAAAACCGTGTCCAGAGAAAAAGCACACGCACGCACGCGCACACACACGCACGTGCACACACATACACACACACACACACACACACACACACACACACACACACACACACACATGCCTCCATGTGAGCTGCAGTATGCAGCACGGCCGAGCCCAAGAGCAAGACACACAGACGAGGAAGAGGAAGTCAATGGAAAGCGATACTAAGATGCTGATATAGCGCCCGCCAGTCCATTTGCATTTCATCCACTGTCTGGCAGACTCACGGGCAAACAACAAAACACTTAAAGGAGTTCACCCGGCAGAAGAGCAGCCCTCGGGGGGGATGCATTCCTGTTTCCTATTTAGAGACAAGATCCAGAGTGCATTAAGAGCCGCGGATGGACTCTCTATTCATAGGGAAGTTCAGTTCTTCACAGCGTTGTCGCAGAACATGCAGTCTGGAGGGCTAGCTGCAGATTGGCCTTCTAAAGCGTGCATGATCTGTCAAAGAAAACCCGTCAGTTATCGGGAGACTCTGCGTGTCTCTGTATGTTATCCAAACGTTAACTATACACCCACTTTTAATTGGGATTAGGGGAGAGGAGAGACAACAGCTGTGTGTGTGCTGCACTGTGCGACCGGCTGTTGGGACCCAAGTGGCAGCCATTCAGGTGCCTATATGTGTTTATTTATTTATTTATTCATGAGAAGACACACCGACAAGCCCATAGTAGTTGTCAACAGTCCTGTAGGCACGTAGCTAATCGGATCCAAGACATCTGTTCAAATATGTGCTTTGAGTCTTGTTCCATGCACCGGCGACATCACTGATGTGATCAAGCATTGTTGTAAATCTTAAAGTAAAATAAAACCTGCATGCGATTTGAGCTGCATTTGAAGTCAGTATAGGCCTATCTTATGAGCATCAAATTCACCAATTATCCAGTTTTTCTGTGTCCACCTGCTTTGTAAGAGGAGAGCTGAGGCAATGTATGTTTCATACACATCCTCACACATAAGGGGCATAGCTATGAGAATGTAAGAAGGGCCAAAATATTCCCTGATCTGTTTCATTTCTTCATTTTGTCATTTCAGTTTCTCTGTTGTATTTTTTTCTGGTAATTTGGTCAGAAACCTTTGTTTTTGAGCTCCTCTATGTACTTCTGCGTGGGCGGGTTGTGTCATTGACAGAACACACATTCATTAGTCATTCATCACAGAACGCAAGCAAGCACGCAGGAAAGAGAACGTATCACGGTTAAAAGGAGAATATATAACATAGCGACATGTCTTTGCTTTCTCTAAACATTTGATAATATATATGTGAAATATATCCTGGTTTAAAAAAAAGGAAAAGCGGGGCTCTTTATTCTAATTCCTTTTGATATCACCTTACCTGGCGGTTGGGGTTTAAATGAGTGAAGGCACTGATGTAACTGACAAGTAAATCAAGGTCTTCAAATGGCAGCAGCCATGCGTCATGAAGCAGGCCTGCAGTGTGGTGACTGCTACAGAATGTGCATATGTTTCTGTCTTGATTTAAGACACTACAGAAGAGTAGTACAGGAGCTTCTGAGTACAGTTACTTGGTACAGCATGGACAGGGGTTGTAGACGGTTTTACCTTGTTGTACAAATGCATACATATTTATGAATCCAAGCTTTACATTTTGCACAAATACGTAAAAAAATTATAATAATACGTCAATGAATGCACGCGTGTCACTTGATCCACAAATGCAGATTCAATAGTTCACAAGCCAATTTTAGATCTTATTGCAACTGATGCGTATGGACATTTTTAATTCTGTGTACGTATTTGTGCAAAATGTAAAACTTGGATTCATAAATGAAAAATATCATAAATAAATATGTATGCATTTGTACGTAAAATAACGTGCTCCACAATCGCCGGCAAGATGGCGGACTGAGCAGATGCACTTTTGAAGCGCACGTTGCGGTGTTAGAAGCAGCAGATATGGTCCTGGAGCCGTAAGAAAAAGTAGGTGAAATAGATGCATGCAATTCTAAGTAATGGTGCAACTATGTTATGAACATATACAAGCTGCCTACAATGGAGTTTGTCCTCAAAACATGCTAATTTTGTTGAAATAGGCCTTTAGAAACCTTCCTTTTCTGTTTTAGGCAATCGATATAATGATAGCCACGTGGTCTTGGTCTAGAATGGGACGTGATCTGGACTTGGACCACACCGAGGTGGTCGAGGTTGTAAATGAAAACACAAGGGAGGAGGTGATTAACATACTCAAGGAGAGACACGGAAGATGGACGAGATAGTAGACTCTGTTCATCAGGTGGGGACAGGAGCACACGCCAGGTCATTATCCAATCTGTCAAACGTCGACACAGAGATGGGATCTGGAGAATGACGAGAGAGTCGGAGCGAGAAAGGCCAGGAAGAAGGCAATACTTTCGCTGACCCTTTGGATTCGTTCATTTATTAAGGTAATTAATATGATGTATAATGCTTCTCTCCCTAAAAGATTTGAGGTTAAACGAGGAATTGGGCAGGGTTGTTCTTGTTCCCCTTTATTATTTATTTTAGTTGTGTAATTGTTGCCTATTTTCATAAGAAATAGCCCAGACATTGCACCTTTAAATGTGCTAGGCAATCATATAATCATAAGAGATTAACCATCTTCCTCAAGAGGTCAGAACAGATCGCTTTGGTAATCAATAAGTTAGCTGAGTTTTCTTAACTTAAATTTAAAAGAATATGAACTAATTACATGCTAATAGATTTGTATGAGATTCCTGTTAAAAATGAAGTGAAATACTTGGTGGGTGGTTATAACAAAAGATTGTAAAACTAGAGAAGAACTGAATATTGTGACTGGTATAAAGAAATATAAAAATCTATACTCAATTCCTGGTTACAGAGGGATTAATCTTCGGACGTATCTTGATTGCTAAAATTGAAACACTGTCTAGAATTATGTACCCAGCTTTTTCACTAGCCATTCCTGACAATTTAATTAAATCAATGAATCAAACACATTTCTACTTTATTTGGAAAAACAAACATCATTATCTTAGAGGGGGGGGTGGTAAAATTGTTAGCAGAAGGGGGTTTAAATGTGATCGACTACGAGGCAGTGAATGGAATGATAAAACTAAAATTGTTACGCCAATTCATACAAAATGATGGTGAAGTACGGTGGGGGATTTCCTGTTAAGATGTGATTTCTTTAGTACTAAACTAGCCGTTAAGCTGTCCGCAGGTCCTCCTATACTGGAAACTGATTTATACGCATAATTTCACTCCACACAGCTCTCCGATCTGGAATAACATATATATCTTGTTTAAAGGAAAATCTTTACGTTATTGTGATCGGGTGGAGAGAGGTCTTTGGTCGTTTTTTTTTTTATGGATTCAAGAGGGAATCTTATCGAGTACAATGAATTCATTGATGAATTCAATGTGAAGTGTACAAAAAAACAATACTTAGTGGTTATCAAGGCAATTCCACAAGTAATGGTGAATATGGTGACAGGCATGTTGCACTATGATGTGTTGGTATACTTTATATCGATTAACTCAATTTTAAGGAGAAGAAATGCACAAACAAAATCTTAAGGGGCGCCCTCACTTCTGATGTCTTCTCTTTACAATTAAAAAGGAAATATCTATTAAAAGATTATCCTAAAGAGATTATAATGAGAATTAGAACCAGATACCTCACTCTCCCTATTTCACCGAAAGCTAAAGGAACACATTTTAAAATATTTATCCATACAATGAGTTTCTGAGACTAACCTCTTTAGGAGCCACCAACAGTCGCTTCTCGCTGTCATCACACCTAAACCACGCCCCTAGCTGCCAGTAGTTCCTCGTAGGACCCTGATTGGTCCAAACCACTGTTGGTTCAGCCACAAGCAGATAACTTGAAGCCTGGCAAGATGTGAATGTGATCTCACGAATCCAGCTGCCTCACAAGGTAACATCCATATGTTGTATGCATGTTGTATGCACGTGTAGCAAATTTGGTGTCATTTGAACGTGATTTAAGAGTAGGTGCAGTTTATGTATGATTTTGAGCATTAGCGTTAGCATTTGTTCAAATTGACACTGTGACGCCATTGTTTGAGCTATCGACACCAAACTTGGCACACTACTTAAGTGGGATGTCTTCTATGTGCCTAGTTTCAAGGGTCTGGCACCTTCTGAAGTGGGCTTGTGATTGATTGAAACTGTTGGCTCATTTAAATAATTTGATTGGCTTATAACTCACCATTTTTTATCCAATCAAAATTCCAAATAGGAATTTTAATCAGACATAGAGCATCTGCACCAAACGTGGTGTCATTTGGACCCGTGGTTATTTATATGATTTTTGAAGTTTCACTGTACAGAAGAATCTATCCAGACGGACCTTACGGGTCCAAGATGTTCAGCATGTCAAATAAGGCCTATATACAGGCGCCTATATAGAAATTATTATATTCCCCCAACGTCAGAATAAAAGGTGTGCATGATTTTGTTGGATCTGATTCTCATTCCTTCAACATGTACTAAACCTGCTGAAACAAATCGGACACACGTAATCCTTAATATAGTGACAATAAAGCCAACCTGATTCGTGAAAGGCCTCCATTCAGAGCACATTGCCATTTTGTATTTTAACACACCGGTTGTGCTTTCTCCAGGCGCCTCCTTCAGCGCTACGCGGGAGCGTCTTCTGACTCTAGTCGTACAAACCAGAACCAGTCTGTGACCCGAACATACATTCAAATATAATGGCGCCCCTAAACGTCAGTAGGTGAAGCCAGGGGGTGGGGCTTGCATGTTTAGCGTGACCCAGGGGAACCCGACCAGGCGTCAATATATGACGAGTTATAGGACGAGAACGGGCTGTCATTCCAGTCCTTAGTGGCCCTGGTCTGACCGTAACCAATAACCATGCATCTCACCATACATGCAACATGCTTTTCATATGCAGTACAGTCGCTATCTGTATACAGTGCCTTCAGGGCTGGTGTCAGACGCCAAGACTAGATCTCCGATCCTAGACCCCACCCCCCACTCAAACCACCCCGACCAACGCAACCCCCACACCACAGACGACAGCTCGTGGGCTGGGCTGATGGCCATACAAATTTGAATTTCAAATGGGACCAAAGTCTGTGGGAGGAGCATGGGCATGGGGTGGGGGGGGGGGGGGGAGGACAGACAGGGAGGCTGCAAGATGTTCTACTGCCCCTCACTCTCTCCAGTCATGACCGGAGAAATGTCAACTCTTTCTGTGAAATCCTCTCCACATTTTGCAGTCATTTGTTATATTGTTATGTTATGTGGCTTTCAATAAATAAACATATAAATACATGCCTTTAGGGTGGATGCATTTTTGCAATACAACACCGTGTGATGCATACATTGTGAGCATGGGAGGCCCCAGTGGGAATCAAACCCCTAACCTTGCCAGTGTTAATGCCATGGCGCTCCCAATTGAGCTACAGGACCGCTGAAGCTTGTGAAATGCATGCCACACGCCATTGACCATCATTGTATTATCTTGGTCCTATCATCTCCTGAAGTGTCTCCAGGGGACAACAATATCAATATTAAAGAATTGCAGAAAAGAGCGGAAGAGAGCAAGATTTTGAAACTAAACCAAGAAATCTCCCTCTCTGCTCCCTCCCTACGTTTCTCCGCCATTGAGAAGTGTTGCATTTCACGCACCTGTGATTGACAAGTGAGATGGATTCCCCAAACTAATCAGGAAAGAGATGCCCTGATCTGGGAGCGGTCTAAAATAGTCTAAATTGGCTCATACAGAGGCAGGCGCTGTCAACTCAAAACAGGTATTCTCACAGTGCATTTCACTCACGCTATGCCATTTATAACCAATTACACTACAATAATAGCTCTTATATCTTACCTACAGCACCTTTAAATATGTTACGGGTATAATGTTAAGAATCGTGTAACCTAATCATCCAACCGATGAACTTCCATGGATAATGTGATCAACATCAACCCAAGGATGTTATAGGTTCTAATGGTCACGAAGCAAAAGCTCCTTCACCAATCCTGTGGACCTACATCCCACGACTCGTGATTGGTTATTGGCAAGGTAATTAGAAGTGATGCTCTTCTCCCTTGAGTCTCCCAAGGAGTTCAAAGGAGGCAATCACCTGCCTCATGAATATTGAATTGGACACAATGGAAGTAAGGACATAACCTTCAACACCTGGAGACGATGCTGAATGGCGAACCCTATAGCCCTGCGTTATGGAGCGGGGGGTGTTTTCATAAACACATTTCATAAACACAACAACACATTTGCAGACAGAATCTGATACCAAAATTTGAGAGGTTTAAAGAGTAACCACACACTAGAAACATAAAATATGTTCAATAAAGAAACATACTAAGCTGACACAATGGGATGATTACAATGGGATGTAAAAAATTTTTTTTTTTAAAGTGATGGACAACAGGATCTAAAATCGATGGATTGAAATAGCGTGAGACTGCGATGGATTTCATGGAACATCATTTTCTGATGCTGAATGCACACCTTGGCTTTGCACACCCTCCTGCCAGTCCATTGGCTCTTACAAATGCTCATCTTTTAACATTGTGGAGGGGCGTGGACATGCATTTGAAGTCTGTTTCATCCTCCTTGAAATATTAACCACACACCACAACTTCACCAGGAACAGCACCACCTCTGGTGAAACAGGTTACTGCACTTGCTTTTTCTCATTGGCTCAAATTAGTGCCAGGTATTTCCACTTGGCAAGTATCAATGGTTTGTACCCTCTTTAAAATGAAAGTATAGACTTTTTGGGACATAATTTTCTTGGTTTAACTTCACTTACCACCGAGACCGGGTCGTAGGCGGTTATCGTAGCCGTCCAGAAGTCTGTCCAGTATTCTTGTAAACAGGGTGATGTTGTTTTTGAAGGCATCGGCTGCAGAGTCACCCTGCACTGGCCTGGTGGACACAATTCAGGATGACAACATTACTCTCACCAAGAGGTCGTCCAATCATCATATACAAATTAACTATATTGACTTGTGCTTCCTGTTTTCTTTTGTAGAGAAAAAGGGTTCATGTATATAGGCTGGGAGCCCTTAGTTGCATGTGCACATATAGACACACACACACACACACACACACACACACACACACACACACACACACACACACACACACACACACACACACACACTGTAATGTTCGAGTGCTCCTTTATCCCACTGAGAACAAGCAAAGGGTTTACATCTAGCGCTGAGGCTGCGCATCAAACAAACACTGCAAAAGCAATGGTTGCG
>OOFB01000809.1:492-12452 GCA_900323305.1 Trachyrincus murrayi
CTAAGTAAACAGAAAGCATCCCCATTGATGCTGCATAATTCACAGCACAATGAATAGCAGTCACCTCCATCACTCTTAAAGCCTCTAGGTCGGCCATGATGAAGTACCCCACCCTACACTGCCACTAAGCGACAGAGAGAGAGAGAGAGAGAGAGAGAGAGAGAGAGAGTCAGAGAGAGAGAGAGACGGAGAGAGAGAGAGAAAGAGAGAGAGAGAGAGAGAGAGAGAGAGAGAGAGAGAGAGAGAGAGAGAGAGAGAGAGAGAGAGAGAGAGAGAGAGAGGCTGCTCCCTTATCCCAAATGTATACTCTTTTTCCTATCTAAAAATGATGTCAGCATTTCTCAGATAACGCATCAGCACTATTCACTGTGTGTGAAACTGTTATAATGGTGCTTTGAGCATTTTCCACTGCAGAGAGAACCTCTGCCAGAGTTCCTCACAGAGGAACAGATTAGACTGACTCAACTAAACTAGAATAACTCAACTGAATTTGCATTTCTACAATTAGATTCATAGATTTAAATCATCTGTGTCATACAAGTGAATAATAATAATAATAATAATAATAATAATAATAATGAAAAGTAGACACGTCACCAAAGCATTTTTTTTGTTTCTAAATATAAATTCTTGATGATGAAAATGAGCGATTGCCCCAAAGGAAATGAATGACAAAAGTTCAAGAGTACCACAGGGACTACTTTAATTGCAGCATCAAAGCATCAAATCATAGTTTATTTTCTTTATAGAATAACATGGCTAATATTCATGGATAATATCCCTCAACCCAAACCTTCATTATATAATTTCACTTGAGAATGTAAACAACATGAAATTTGTCAAAATGACAATTGCATGGATGGATGTTGGTATTTTGTCATTTGTAATTTGTACATTAAATAAACATAGAAACACATGTGATCTCAGTGTGTCATCCTTTAAATGAACTGTGCTGAATTCCCTAATTCACATCAAACCAACACATTTTTGGCTTCTAATTAGTGATTGGAGATTAGTCTGACATTTCTTGTGATGTCATCTAGGACAAGATGACTCATGATATGAGATCAATGATCTCGTTTTGTCTATTAAACCCCGATAGACAGATAGATAATTTGTATGTATTTTATTTAACCTATATTTAACCAGAAGAGTCCCATTGACATTAAAACTCTCTCTTTCAAGGGACACCTGGCCAAGACAGGCAGCAGCATAAATAAATAAAAACACAGCTACAGACAGAAAAAAAAATTAAAAGACAGATAGATAGATATCACAGAATAGAGTTATAATGCCACCTAGTGTACATCTAACCTACTGCATACTGTATTTTTTATCTTATTTTTTGCGACATGGTAGCAACTAATCTGTGTGTAGTGTAGTAGATGCTATTTGGTTCTCTTCAACCTGTCTACATATTGTATTTTTTTTGTGTTTTGTTAGATTGTGTCAAGTTCATTAATATATAAATATATATAAATATTAGAAAGAAGAAGAATCTAAATTATAAATAAAATCTACAGAAATGATTTCATTTAGCATACTCTTAAACACACACACACACACACACACACACACACACACACACACACACACACACACACACACACACACACACACACACACACACACACACACACACACGGGCAAGGATACCGTTGTAAATTAGAGAGTGATATTTATTTTTGACCAGTGAAGTGGAAGACGTGGAACTGTTCGTGCCGCGGGGCTCGTCCTCACAACCATGTTGGCCAGACGTGGGTACAGCCAGCCACAACCTTTTTTTGATGCGTGTGTGTGCGTGTCAGTGTGTGGAGTGGGCTTTCACGTGTGACCTTTCATTTTTTTTCCATGCGTGTTAAGTATATTATAAAGGGTTAGGGTTAGAACCCATTACGGCTTTTATTTTGAAAGGAAATATGAATTCATTACTTATACTCACTTGTAAATACCATTCTGGATATATATATATAGTGCCAGAAGTAGTACCATTTTATATCAGCGTTATGATGCGATGAATTACATTAAATATTGTCTCATTAAAACCACTTGACCATACAGTGGACCCACAAGAAAACTAAACATATATATTGTACACTATTGTACACAATGTATTACTCTTTAGTATTAATAAGTAAAGGAAACAATTCACGATTCAATACAAGAACATTTGTCCCCACATTATATTTCAGGTAGATTTCTATAACTTTGGCTTAATGTTCTTCCCTCAAACTCTCCTACATGTGTGGCAAAGATTCAGGGCCATCATCCTTGATTTCCACGAAATATTTATCGTCACACAATCATGCTCAGTGACAATTAGTTGATCAATCACATTTTGTACAAGGCTTGTTTGATGCACTTGACTTTGGACCATAGTCTCTATGGTTTCAACTGGTTGGTGCTGTCCGTGGTTCTGAATGTGTTGCCAAGACGAGCTGTGGGGGGGGGGCTATTTTAATGGTTTTATTTAACAGTTGAATTTAAAGACTTAAATGCGATTAGAGCAAGCTTTAGAAGCGACGTCCCGAAATAGATGCATGATTAATCAAACATCGTACTTAATCCTTGATGACACACGATGGTACACGCGAGACTGTTACTATTATTAATCTGTGTCTTCAATGTTTCTGTACACCGCCTCCAACACAAGCAATTTATTATTATTATTTTTTTATATATCAAATGTAGCTAAGACACAGCAGTGGCAACAAATCAATGGAGACGCAGTATCATTACATTTTTGAATGGGTGCTATGGTTTTAGGTGACCTGAAATTACTTCTAGCATAGCGTGGCATTTTAGTTTCTGATTGTGATTCAGGTTCATTCAAGGCCTCTCAGAGGCGTGGCTGTACTGTAAACCGGCGTGAGGAGGAGAGGCCACATTTCTGGAACACAGTACCCGCAGGAAGGGAACGCAAAGCTATGGTCTCCACAGCGTGAACTTTGATAGGTCAGTAACACGGCACGAGATCTGCAGTATCGCTCGTAGAGGCTCAACCGTTAGCCGCATGCGACTTCTAAAAGCGGGCACATGCCTCGAAGACAAATTGGTGAGCGGTTTCTGTCAGCGGGCACGTGTAGAGAGAACAGACCCTACTCCCCTACTGCCAAGACCCATGTTGTCATATTCAGATGGTTCTGGTATTACTTCACGACGATACCCATCATTCAATTCTCTGTGGTACGCCCAACTTTTTCATAGAACTTTGATATGTATTCTATGACTCTCATAGAAGAAAAAAATGACAACCTGAATTTAATTTATTTCAATTTATTTCAATTCACAGTACTTTATCTGTCCCTCAAGGGACAATTCAAAGCAGGCGGTTTTGCAAACAAGAACGGAAGCCAACATATAATCACACAATCCTACACATTAACACAATAATATCAAGGTAAAATCCCTGATTATGCTAGGCCTGCATCATGATGTGCAAATTGTGCTCAGACAAAAGTGCAAGTGCATGTACAGTCCATCTATTATATATAACGACAACAATAGACTATATCATTATAGAAAGAGATTACTAAGGTTTTATCTATTCAGCGGTGGTAACGGACACTATGAACAGATACCACATATAGAGTTATAGTGGCCCACGGGACGTGAACCATGGACCCATGGCGGATTCTGATTCATGCAAGCACAGCATCCTCCAGTGACGTGCACACAAACAGACGTCATGGGGTCAGTATGCTGAGTGACTGTGCATGTTAGGCGGACAAGTCTCCGGGCTTTTTGGGGGCCCCCAGGGGCCAGGGATGACGTGTCATGCAGAAGCACATCTTATAGCCGATTCGCTGTAACCGCGCACATCACGACACGTCCTTTCATTGGTCGATGAGATACTTAAGTCTAGAAATGCGGGGATCTTTTTCTACGAGACCTTTTTGTTTCCAAGAAGAAGAAAAAAGGTCAGGATATTTACGGTATGCGGGGAGACGTTATATATCTCGATGTTTTAAATTATAAATTGGAACAACCATAGGATACTATAACTATAAGATAGCACTAATAATGACAGTTATCGGTCTACTGTACAGATGTTAGCCTGTGTCTAACTTCAGCTACCCAGCTATCTTTAAACCACAGTCCAGTCCAGAAAATATTAGACCATAATAATAGTAGACAACTTTTGTTTTTCTCGTCTTTTCTTTGTTGATCGGCCAATTGTTTTTTAGGTCATTGCATTTCATTTGAATGTAAGGTGTAGTATTGGCCATTCATAGCCCAAATAATTCCCCATTAAGACATTGTGAATGAAAATTGAAAACGATGAATGAATAATTCAAAAGCAAAGCTGCGTTAAAAAAAAAAGAATCAACCGTATCATTGTTTGATCCCGCCCAGTTCTTCCTCTCCACCACTCCTTCTTACTCCCCCCACCCCCACCTCACCCAGTTCTTCCTCTCCACCACTCCTTCTTACTCCCCCCACCCCCACCTCACCCAGTTCTTCCTCTCCACCACTCCTTCTTACTCCCCCACCCCCACCTCACCCCAGCCCCCAACCCTCCCTTCTCCACTCTCTGTGGTATTAAAGAGATGTGGAGGCACTGCCCATTGTCAGTGAGCGAAACTTCACCTTCCTCTTCATCATCTCCAGGGCTTCGAAACCTCCCTGCAACACTTTTGCTGTACTGTTCCCGGGACAGGAAGAGAGATCCGAGCCAGCCCACCTTAAGATGCCCACCTCTGTCAGATCAGGTACGGCCAGCCAGACGCTACGGAAACGCAAGGAAGAGGACGATGATCCACGCGGCGCTCTCTTCTTTCCCTCCCGAATAAACTTTAACTTTTCCCTTTTTGTTCATCAGATCATTCATTTCCTTCATTCCTTCCAGTTTTGGGAATTAGTTTGAATTGTTTGCGAGATATCTATTCTATGTCTTACAGACGTAACTTTATACTATGCCTGTATCATCTGTTTCATAATCCATATATGAAGACGACGCTAAATGCTTTTAGTGTTTTAATGTCAACTTAATTTATATTTGCCTCATTGTCTCTCTTCCCCTTTTTTTGTCTTTTGCTCTCTCTCTCTCTCTCTCTCTGTCTGTCTCTATCCTCTCTCTCCCACCTCTCTCTCTCCAGGGGTCTATATCCGAGGGTCCTTTGCGTTGCTGAGTGTTCTGTGTCTGGTGCTACGCGCGTCGGTGGACAGAGTGAGCGCAGCGCCCATCTGTGACAACGGGCAGGCGAGCTGCCAGGTCCTCTCGCTGGCCAACCTCTTCGATCGGGTGATCCAGCACTCGGCCAGGATGCATGGCATTTCCAACGACCTGCACTCCCAGTTCGTAAGTCTCTTTTTTAACTCTTTTTTTGAACAAGACTTATTTACTTCGAACAGGACTCTGATCTTGATCTGCTGAAAAAGCGTTTGATGAACAGAATAATTATGCATCAAACATCATATTTGTTAATGATATATTATGATTTTATATATTATATATTATATTAAATTAATGCTACTTATTCTCAAGCGTTTCTCTAACTGAATTAGAAAGGACTTGCCAGCTGACTTTGCTCGTTAGTTGTTACCTAGGTGATAGGCTACTAATTAGTGAAATGGGTTAGTGGGAAATGGGATAATCCAGATAATGCAATTATCTGGATTATCCTCCCTGGGGCTTTTAACTTTAGGAATTTGAAGTATGTCATTTTTGATCATTATTTTGCATTATTTCTAGTCAGATTTTAAAATTTTTAACAATCCATTTTCAATACCAAAATCTTGCCAGTCTCTTTTCCATTCATGTTTTATTTTCGTCTTGACATTCACATGCCCCTCCCACCTTTCGACCCCGACATTCACCTGTCACCTTTAACCCTTCACCTGCCCGCCAGAAGCAGTACTTCCTGCCTAGTAAGAATCACATCATTAGCCGACTCCACCGAAACTGCCACACCTCCAGCATCCTGACTCCCAACGGCAAGGAGAAGGCACAGAGCCTTGCCGTGAGTACAACTTCCTTTGTATTGGATGGCCTAAGCTCATTTTGAGCTTGTCTTATATCTCTTATACTCTACGGTATATCTGTGCTTTTCTTCATCTCCGAATGTAACGGGGTATTGTCAAAACTCTGAATAATGAAATAGAGCTGGGAGATGTATGAATATAACACATGTATGTATCGTCTACATTTTGACATGCGGTAGATACTTTGTATTGTCCGGGATTTTTACTAGTGGCATGTGAGCTTGAATTAAAATGTCCCTACCTACTTGGTCATCCTATCTATAAATACAGTATAACAGACTCAAATCTACATCGCCATTGGCACAAAGTTGGACCGGATACTCAATATGTTTGTGTCAAGACGCATGCTCATTCCATATAAGTCCCACACACTCTGTTGCTAAACTCTGCTTCCTCCCACCCTCCGCCTCCTTCCTCGGGGTCCTGGCAGGGAGAGGAGCTGACGGAGGTGATACTGAAGCTACTGTGGGCGTGGAGGGACCCCCTCTGGCACTTCCACCAGAGCATGGCCCACCACGAGGACTTCAACAGCTTCAGTTCCAACAAGGCCCTGGAGATGAGCGACCTGGTGCACGAGCTACGCAAAGGCGTGGAGAAAGTAGCCGAGAAGGTACGTACATTCTCCATTTACCAAAATAGTATACTCGCTATTATTTGTTTGTTGCTTTAGGCTTTCGGATCAAGAATGTCAAAACAACAGTTGCAATGTGTTGGTAGCATTTTGTCAGAGAAAGAAACCAATGATTCATGCTCCGAGTGCATGTCAGTGACTCACTCCAAATCCAGCTTTCCTCTGTGATCATGACAGATTAATGATTCAAATCCCAAATGGACAGCTAGAGGGGCAATCAATTATTAATAAATTATTCTCCATTTCTACGGTCATATTTTAAGGATACTAGTATGCTTGAATATGAATCCCTCATCCATGTTACAACTATGTTGTCTCATGAAATACCACTTTCCGTTTCTATCCATCATCGAAAGCATCTGCCGCCCATGAAAACACAACATCACGATAACATGACGTTCTCCTGCGTTGGTTCAGATGCAGAACCTGGGGATAATCAGCAACTCCGTCCCCGGCCTGGGGTCCCCCGAGCTCCTGCTGCCCCCACCCGGCGGCCCACAGTGGAGCCTGATGAATGACTATGACCTACTCTTCTGTCTACGCCGTGACTCCAGCAAGGTGCAGAACTACCTCAAGATCCTCAAATGCCGCATAGTTCCAGAGAATGACTGCTGAAGGCCAAAAGGGCCCAAAAGGAATGCCGCACACAGCCAACACACCTTTGCCAACCACTTGGATGGCGATAGACGACAGACAACACCACACCGACACCGGTTCAGAGGACATGGTTTTCTATTTGCACATTCAGAGGTTTATTGAGACTCTTGCTGAATCACTTGCCTATATATATATATATATATATATATACACAGTATATTCCTTCCTAAGACGCATGAACTATACACTGGAGCCTTACACTGATTCTGTTTATGTACTGTTAATGTGGTGTGTGCACAAACTTGTGTTTCACACACACATTTGTGCACACACACTACATAAACAGAACCAGGGGAATAGAATGTGAATAGAGCTCGCTGAAGGGTGAAGAGTGTATAATAATGACGTTGTCAATTAATAATAATGTGATGCATCTGATGGAACATAAGCAATGTTTTTTTGTCTAGAGAAACCATATAACAAAAATGCACTTTCCCAGAGATTCTACAAGTATTTGATTGCATAAAAGCATGCCGCTGAAGAAGCAGCATTCATGTAGTGAATAAAACTGAAACTGAATAAAAAGCAGCAATAATGAATTTGTGAAAGAATATTGAATCAGAAGGTGACTTCAGTGGTCTGTGTGTGACGTGTATGGTGAGCTATGTTTATATATCTATATATATATATATATATATATATATAGATATAGATATAGATATATAAAGCATTTCAGATTTTATATACCATGATATTTTTAATCAAGCAATTGAATTGTCACCAATTCAATCATAATCATTCCAAATCAAATGACAAGACAAGAGATACTGCCGATACCGAAGGTCCTACCTCAAAGATAGTATTCAACGGTGCATGTGAGAGCCACATGGTCCGCTATACCTCTCATGTAAAGTTAAAGTAAAAGATGTAAAGTGTACTTCAAGTAAGTTATAGTCGTCTTCCATGGTGACGTTGGTGGCCAGTTTGCATGCATTCCCATCTGTTCCCGTAACCTTTAATGTGCACGCAGCGAGAAAGACTTCGAATATCAACCATATGAGCCGACGGTTGAGCTGCACCTTGGACTGACCCACTACCCAGATGAAAGTCCTGATGAAGCTAGTCACTTCGATCGCTAGGTCTGGAAAGTCTGCCGTGGGCAGTGTTTGTTGTCATCAGTCTACCTTACTCTGCAGCCGATTGGATTAGCTTCAGCCAGTCAGAGCCTGATGACATACAGTATATTGAAGTGCTGTATTTTGGAATTTTGTTCGGAGCCCAGCTGCCCATGTCGGGCTGGTTCCAGACATAGTATCTTGAGGCAAAACCAGAGGTGAGCTTGCAAGATTTAGACTGGCTTCATCACCTTGACAACCTCAATTAAACCTCTTTGTCCTCCAGGAGACAAAGTATTGCAGTCTACAGAAGATGAAGTCCAATACTGAAGGCAGACACACGTGCGTGTCTGAGACATCGTCAACGTCTCTTCATATTTCGGACACATACACTTGATCAGCAGACGCTTCACTCATACATTGTGCATCACCGGCATCCATCATCATGCATCTTGTCGTGTCTGGTTTTTTGGCCCTTCCAAGCCACAATCTTCCTCTTCCTCCTCATTAAGAGTTACCACTGTCATCAGAGAGCTCATCCGCATGAACTGACTGACTTGAAAGGCTACTGGGAAGGGAGGGACGGGGTGAAAGGGTCAAACAGCAGACTTATCCCCTGTAAAAGGCTGCCAGTCGCTTCGGATCGACGCACGGCTCACAGGGCAGGAAGTGACACACAGGAGAGCACGCATGAGTTGAGGTCATGGCGTGTTAAGTTTTCCAGCGTCACGCTCGTTCACACCGCACTGACGCAGTGACTAAGGGCACCGCAAGAGACTATATGGATTTGCATTGTTTTCAATGCAGTGCTATTATTATTATTAGTAGTAGTATTAATAGTAGTCGTAGAAAAAGGTAGTAGCCCCCATATATCTATTAAATATCTAAATATATCACGGAATTATTCCGGCAGCTAGTATTTTATTGAAAAAAGTCGGTGGAAAGTAGTGACCCACAAGTTGACTCAAGGCTGTCAGTACTAATCTCGCGAGGACACGGGACGTCTGGGCACCGAGGTCACGAGGGATGTACCAGACTTCAAAGGTTATGTGGGGAAGAGTTACACACACAAAAATAATATTCGCTTATTGAAGAGGGATACAAACACTCGGAATCGTTTTACACAGAGGGGAAACTATAAAGTCGAACATGTCGTCATTTTTGCCATTTAACAAAGGGGAGATACTTTGAGACTTTAGAGACCCAGAGGACCAAATGTTTCGTCGGAGCTTCTGTTGTGATATGTTCCAATTGTTTCACAAGCGACATTCACTTGCATAAAAGGGAATGGGTTAGGTCTTAGATCCATGTATGACACCAGCGAAGGCTTTATGTTTTCTAGCGTAGTTGTAATCACAAACAAGCTGAAATTCCCTCTATACATTTTGACTTTGTAAAATGTGTTTACGCCAGTTATGGCTACTTTGAAAAACACAAATACAACGAACAACGAAAAAGTCCATAGGTTGTCTGTATTGAAATCATATGATTTTCAAATTAGACAACACATGGATTTATTCTAGAATTCCCTATGAAATGTCACGTTAACCAGTAAGGTAGAGAACAACAGTCAATAATAGAGAGACAAAAATCAGTCTATGGGTTGTAGGTCTACTGTACAAATACATTTGATCGATTGATCATTTATAATATTGTCCAGGCAAGACAATGGAAAAGAATAGTCTTGACATGTTTAAAGTGTAGGTGATACAGACAACCACGAGATGGCGGTATCTAATTACAAAGCACACAAGTGGATAACAAAAAAAAGGAAATCGTATGATTTACTCAAAGGTGACAAGTTGAGTTAGACAAATGGCTCTAATGTTTGTGACAAGGATTTCTAACAAGATACAGTTCACGCCTGGGTAAGTAACCCTCTGTAAGTGTCAAAGTGATCACTCAATTGGACTAAGCTGACTTGATTGGTAGGTTGATTAGCTTGTAATATTCACCAGCAGAGGGCACTGTTTTGCTATACATTTCTGAAAGGCTAAGCGAATATTTTGTTTGGAGTTTATTATATTGCTATTACACGGTCAAGTAGTGTACTAAATCTAGTCATTGACTGTGTTATACGTTATACACACAGAGAAACATGATCATTCAAGCATAACGGCAGTTGCATTAACATTTTGAATATTTGGTTATCCTAGGCCTGGAAATAGCCTAAATAATTGTCAAGTTAGCCTAGGCATACATGTCATGAATTCCCGGAAAACCATGAAAGGTCCTGTTTGATCAAGACAACAAAGGAGGAATCACCACACATTTTGATTATGTGTGAGAAGTTGAACAGTTGCTCTTCTAAACTATAGAGCCTACTCAGACAGCATTCCTTGATCGTCTCATAATACGCTTGTATAGGGCTAATACAATTCATCATGCACAGTTTTGAATTTATACGACCAATTTAGAAGACCGGTCCATAAACACTTGCTTAGAACCAACGCAGGCGCTTCTTTTGTTGCACTTCTAGGTTTAATTCAGGATAATCAAATGTACAGTAGGCCTACATGCACTGATGCCGTTGCTGATACTGTTACCGTTGTTTTGGGTTTGTAACCCATGCAATAATAATTGATAAAGACTACAACCTTGCCCCGATTCTGATAAGCAATTCAAGTGATATCCAATTGCAATTAGTAACCTGTAACAACTAGCCTATGCGTCAATTTGGACCCCCCCCCCCCCCCCCCCCCCCCCCCCCCCCACCCACCCCCCCCCCCCCACAAAACCCCCCCCCCCACACAACCACACAAACAACAACCACACACACACAAAACCCACACACACACACACACACACGCACACACACACACACACACACACACACACACACACACACACACACACACACACACACACACACACACACACACACACACACACACACACACACACACACACACACACACACACACACACACACAATGTAAAGCGCTTTGAGTGTCTTCAAAAGCATATATAAATACAATTATTTCATTATTATAATATTATAATATTATGGTGTAGTAGCTAGGCTATCTGTAATAGGAGATCCATAATTACGCTATATCATAGAAATAAGTCACACACACACACACACGCGCAGTCTGAGTGTTGTGCTAGCCCCGCCCCCAAGCCGACTGCCTGCCTCCTTCGGTCCACACCTTCCATAGAGTGGTGCCCAGGGAAGGAACAGGCGATGCAGGTCGCGTGAAAGCATCATTAAAACAGTGGCTCAAGAAAGCAAGCACGCGAGGAACGCCACGGACCACGGCACAATGCAGCTCCTGTGAGGTCAGCCGTACGAAGTAAGTGTTGCGGCGTGCACGAGAGAGCTTCCACGGTCCACAACGCCGGCTGGCTGGCGCGCGACGTTTTTTTATTTACAAAACGCATCCGACCACGTTTTTTGACAGCATCAGCAGAATCGTCATCATTTCGCACGCTGCACAAAGGAGACAACGCCTTCCGTTTGAAAGGGTAGACAGCGCGGCACGGTAGTGTTTCTGTGGTGTTTCATTTCCTCGGGGGGGGGGGGGGAGAAAGTCGTCTTGTTGGGTTCACGTCACCTAAACTGATGACCACAATGGAAACACTGGCGAACCAGTCGCGACGCCGCTCCAGCGCTGCCTCCAGTGTTTCCG
>OOFB01000816.1:4958-16080 GCA_900323305.1 Trachyrincus murrayi
AAAAAACGCCTTTTCCAAATTTGTAATTAGTTCGTAGGAAATTCCCCAAATGTTCAAATTCGAAACAACTTCATTTCCGTCAACACTCTCGCACGCCGTTACATTTTCTACAAAAGGTCGTGGCGTATGTGGATTCGCCGCGAGGTTTCTCCGCCGTGGATAGTCCGCGCGAGCTCCATGTTTGTGTGGGACTACCGCGGGGTTTTTTTTTTTTCTCGTGCAGCGTTTGCGTCCTGTGTGGAAATTTTTTTTCGTCCGCCATACACACAAGGGCAGATAACGAAATTGCAGCGCCGGGCAGCTATATTAGTCAACGTGAAAAAAAGGAAAAAAAAAGAAAAAGAAATATATATCCGGAGAACGGGAGGGAGGGGGTGGGGGGGAAACAAATGGATGGACAACAATAACGTTACACTGGGATAAGGGAGATTGATACCAACGCGGTTTTAATGAGCGTTTAAGTAGCACCGCTAACCACCACGGTTGGGGGGGTACATCACTGTCGGAGACTCGGATACAGTGTTTGTGTTCAGTGTGTTTTATTACAGAAGAAAATGGGAACGTCGTAATGTGATCATCATCACCCTGTACTTTCCGTATCTCCCCGCTGACATATGCCATGTACCAGATTGCTTCCAATAGTATGATATGTATTTTTGATAAGATTTACATGATTGGCGTTTATTCAGATCATGCAGGAACATCATGTGCATAGACTTACTGTTGAAGGGAATGCAGAGACTTTATTTGACTTTGCTGCATAATTAATATGGATTTTGGTGTAACCAAGGGATTTCTTTGACTGACCATCAAGTTTTTCAAATCAAAAATACAAAAAAGTACATTCCAATTGTTCTTTTCGTGATTTGTTTGATTGTTGAATTAATTTAGCTTTTTATTTGTTTTTTGTGTTTTTGTGTAGTTTTTTCACGCTCGTTATAGCGTCTACCTATTGTAGATCTATTATCAGACTTCTTAAATATAAATAATTTACCCACTTGATGATTATGGAGTTACATTATATTAAGCACAAAGGAGTTAGACTTAGCCTATTGTCGTGTATTTTTAACATATCAAAGTACTGAGGCTTGAATAAATTAATAGATAAATGTCCACTAACGGTTAGGGTGAAATTAACAAATTCAGTTTTATTGAGCTCATGAGGCCACACAGAATTGTCAGAGGGGGAAAAAAGAAGAAATATAATGTATATGCACATGGTTATAGCCTATGGAGAAATACATTGTTGTCTTGTGTAACTTAGGTAGGCCTAATTGGGTAACATAGTTAAGGAGCAAGTGTATATGGTTGTCTGCTAAATGAACAGTTACAGGCCTATATCATGCGCACTAAAGGTATGGAGAAAAAAAAAGTTGAACACCAACAGCAACAACCAGTGACCATTTAGACCTTTTAGTTATGTCATGATTTACCAGATGGTGACGTTGTGGTTAGGCCTAGTCTGACCCAGTGCGTTGCTTTTACCGGTTTAGCGTATAGATAGCTAATATAGATATATACAAAACAATATAAGAAGAAAAAAAAAAACACATGACATGACACATCCAGTCCGGAATAGTGTCATTGTTCAGGGGCAGGTCTAGGACAGGTCGAAGGGGGTCCGGCCCTAATGTACATGTGAGTCATGTATCTTAGGACATTAATACAGTATGGTTTGGTGGATACATGTCTTTAGGCAGGGAAGTTACAGATATTGCCCCAAGATAATATGAGGAAGCAATCACTAAGGTATCAACATGCAAACCTGTGGATGAAATGAGGAAGTAGGCCCTTGTGAATGAAAAAGGGTGTAAAGTTTTGTTTTACTAGCTCATGGCGCGCATCTTATTCATAACATTACTGACCACGTCGTCATGGCTTGATCACACTGATGTACAGCAGGAGTCATTCATAATATATATATATATATGTACAATTATCAGGTGACCTCCAAGTGGGGTCCTGACCCCAAGGTTGGGAAACACAGGGCCAGGGTGGGGTTGCAAACTGTCTCAATTTGGAGCGACAGGGAGTTCATCTCATCTGTAGCAAGAGGGGAAGAATACATATATCTCATTTGATTTCAGGTTCCAAAAAAACATCCCAGAGGTTAGCACTGGAAAGTGTTGGAGACTTATTTCCAAAGTGGACCTGGATGTTAAAATATACACATCAAATCCCATATTCATCAAGCCATATATGGCTGTGTGTCTTTCAGAAATCACACATCCCTTACCACCTACATCTAGCGAGTGTTTGTGTTGAGAATTATCTGCAGTGTAGTTACGAAAAATGACAAAAAATTCTACAGTGAAATTAGTCCAGTCTGCAACAAAGACGCACGTATGTATTCCTACCACATACCCAAAGAATATTAGGAATATTAAACGTTCCTTCACGCCCGGGGACAAGGGTGCTTGGAGATAGTCATTGTTCGGTTAATAAAGGGAAAACTTTTTGGTACAGTAGCGTCCCCTGAAGAGAACATTCAAGCCATTTCTGCATTGCTATGGTCTTCCCACACAACCTCATGTTGGTGGGCTGGAAGTGAGAGTCTCACTGTATAGTGCCCTTTCTTGGGCCTTGCATGCAGCCATAGCAAGCCAGATGAGAGTAATGGCCAACACTGCGCAGAAGAAGCTGCTGAGGAGATGGACCTAGTCCAGTAGGTTGTGTTGGCCTGGTTGTCTATCTCGGAGTAGATGGTACTGGAGCTGCTTCTGTCTTCTTCTTTTCAGAGCTAGAGGTGACTAGCACAAATCTAAGCTCTTGGAGTTGGAGAATGGTCTTCAACACTGTCTCTTTCACCTCTCTTGTGGCACAACCTTTCTGCAGTGGCTGCTGTAGGATCCGGGGGTCTTCACAGCCGTGTTGGAGGTCAGCAGCACTCGGGATGGAGCTGGTCATCCGGGCTTACGCTAGTCCTCCTGAGGTCCTTGATCGCAACCACAACAGTCTCCTGGTTGTAGGGATGTGAACCCGGCTCCGCCATTGTTTTCAGGAAGCACCGCCTTCACCCTTCAATGTAACTCAGTAAGGAGGCATGTCTACATCCCTAACCCTAACCCTAACTCTAAGTCCCAGTGTCTGTTTTGGGGGTTAGGTTCAGTGGTCCCGTCCAGGAAGACCAAGAAGGATAAGTCCTGTCGTCACATACAGGTAGGCCTACACCAACGCCAGGGGTAAAACTTGTAGCCATGGCAACCCGGTTTCTGCTTAGGTCGTGAAATTGGTTAGTATGGAAAGTTTTGTTTTCAATGTCTGTTTAGCACGTTTCCACCAGGCCTCCGGTGGCTGGATGGTAACTGCTACAATGATAGATGGATAGATATAAAATCCATCATACCGATCTTCATACCAATCATCACATGCTCAAAAAAGGTCCATCCGGCCTTAGGCGAGCAGGAAGTGGAAACTCCGAGCCAGTGCTGGGCATGCTGCATGGAAAAGGGACATGACTGACAGAGAGAGAGAGAGAGAGAGAGAGAGAGAGAGAGAGAGAGAGAGAGAGTATTTTCTGCCATCTGATGCGGGCTGCCAGTCATCTGGTGATAGCACACCACTTAGCCATGGGCCAATGTCCTCCCAGGTGGCGTCAGCTGTTTTTCCAGAGATGGGTCATTTGATGAAAGTCTCCATCAGTCAGTCCATGACGCCACCATATACAACCTGTTCCAATGTGCTTATTGCACACTTTTATGCCAGCACTGGGACCGGGTTCCCTTGAAGCGGGTCAGGCAGTCGGGACAGAAACACACTGAAATATGATTATTTGTCATAGGTTATGAGTTACCCTTCAAAAGGCAACTGGTCCTCACTAACTCTCCTTTGAGTGAAGCCATTACCATGTCCAGAAGACATATCATCTTGACCCGCCGAGTGTAAAACCTTTTCATATGTCATATGAATTGTTACACACTTATTCTGTGTGTATTCTGTGTTACACACTACCATGTATTCGATCTCATGATCTTCAAAAACTCACGTTTTATGCTATAAGTTAGCCTATTAGGCTATAGTGTGTTTTGAATAAAATAGTACAATGTCCACTAAACAGGTGAAAATGACAAAAAATTCTTCATACAGAATTGTCAAAGGAGAAATCCTGATAGGTACAATGTACAAACAAGATTAAATAAATATTACATTTTAAATACCTATACGCTACATTACCACTAGATGGCAGATTAAAACCAGTTATTCAAGACTCAACTCTCTCCCTCCCTCGCTCTCCTGCTCTCTCTCCCTATCTCTCTCTCCCTATCTCTCTCTCCATCTCTGTCTTTCCACGTTTTTGCATCTACATTATAATGTACATACAATAGAATTGACATGTCTCAAACTTGTAAAATAGATTGTGTATGCAAAAAATAAATTAAAAAAATATGCAAAATAATTCAAAGGTAAGAAGATGAGGAATTTGTGTGGAATAAGCATAAGTATATAGAATAGTAGCCAACAGGTAAGACAATATAGGCCTGATACTCTACACAACTTGCCTACACGGAAAATGAAGTAATCTTGGCAGTGTGTCATTAGGACGGTATAACATAGTACAACAGTAATCATAACGCTCGTCGCTCACCAAAGTTGTAATTACCATTCCAACCACAAGGGGCGTGTTTAGGGATGACGCCGTGCTATAGTGTATAGTGTATACAGTTAGTTTCCCACACACCTCAACGATGGAGTCTGGGGACATTCTTCCCCAGAGGGGGATGTACAGTCTAGTGGCAGTGTGAGCAAGAGTTTAAATGGTCCCGTGGTGCATTTCCAGGGAATGAGACACAGTGGGTATCCCCAAAGGAACCACCTCATGGGACAAAATATGAAAACTAATAATTTTGTCTGTCATTATGTGTACATGTTACATGTACATGGAAATATACTATAGGCTACTAAAATATATAGCCTACCACTAAATTAGTGTGTCGAAATCACAGTTGCCAATGAGGGAATCATATTATGTTTGAATCAATGCATTTGGGATTTCATGTCACCTCCATTTTTACAGTGCAGCATATTCCGGTTAATGAGGTGTAACCAAGCCGCTTAACAACG
Organism: Trachyrincus murrayi; assembly: GCA_900323305.1. Lineage (NCBI taxonomy): Eukaryota > Metazoa > Chordata > Actinopteri > Gadiformes > Macrouridae > Trachyrincus > Trachyrincus murrayi. Next base: position 10,020 of record OOFB01000816.1, read on the forward strand.
CTGAATAGGTTAAATTAGGGCATGTGGAAAAAGCAGGATAAGGCATAAAAATAAACGCTGATGTGATTTTATGTCTCAGCATAAATCACAGGCGTAGCACTTTTCCGCCCCCTGGTTTTATTGTTACCTTAAAACGCCATCCAAGCTTAATGTGCAATTTCCAATCATAAAATAAGCAAAGTTTTAGTATATACTATGTTCTTTGATTTCATATTTCCTCAGTCTATAGTATTACACAGAGGGAGGGCAGGAGAGTGTAGTGGTTAAGGTGTTGGGTTCCAAGATGAAAGGTTCTGGGTTCAATCTCCAATGTCTCCAGTCTACCTATAGTGCATAAAGTACTAACTACAAGTATTTAATTGTATAAAATAAAGTACTAACTACAAGTGCTCAATAGTATATTGTTTGAATCACAGCACCCATTTTGCTGGCCTGAGAGGATACTTTTAGACAGAATGCATGGCTTCTTGTCAAGGTCGTGTTGGTAATTGCATGTTTTGGTAAAACACCGTCTGAAGACACATTATAAGACGCGTGTGTGTCTATATTCAGCGTGCACGTGTCAAGCGGCAATCTGCCATCCCAATGGTGACCTCACATCTGGGAACATCTAACATTAAGGACGATGAAATAAAACTTGAAATAAACTTGAACTTAAAATAAAACTAAACTTAGGTTTATTATCTACGTCTATTCATATTGTGTGTTTGTTTTTCATCAGATTTTCTGGCATAATCTTTTATTCTTTTATATACTCTTTATTTTAAATCTGTATCTCTTTAATTCTTACTGTTATTATTACTATTAGTACTCCTGCTGTGACACCCACATTTTGTGGGATCAATAAAATACATCTTATATTATCGTATCTTACATCCTTACATGTAACTTCTAATGAAGGTTGTGCTGTAGTAGCAAGTTACACATGCCTTGGTTGTCACCTCCACCTCCAGCCAATCAAAAAACTTCTTGGGATTCTTTACCTTTATGACTGTGACATCATCCCGCCAGATCCCCTGGTGAAAAGGCTATCATTGTTCTAATCCTTCCAGTGTATTGTGAGCGCTTGATTAGGGTAAAGTGAGGTTAGCGGTGCCAATTTGAGGCGTGACAGTAGCAATTTAGCTCAGATCCGAATAAACCAACCTGTTCTTTCACGTCCACACGACGTCAACAAAGGTTGACCGCCTGTCTAAGAATAAAAAGTGGACCGATTGTTCCAAAGTCTCCATAATGACCCAAACATTACCTTTGATTATACCATAATGGACCTGACCGAGGGCCGGCTATAGTTAGCCTTTATGCCAATGCCTGTTTTTGGCTGTTGCGTTCAGTTTCATGTGTTATTATGAGTTTTATAGTGAGTGTTATGTATTGTACTTTTAAATCTGTACTCCCAACTGGAAGTTGTAATGCTGGTTACTACCGGTTAGAAATATAATTGACTCAAAAGACTCAAAATACAATTAAAGACAATAAAGAACTACTTCTAGACTTCTTTATACATGTATGTTGTACATTTGCTGGAGACTGTCAGTATACTCAACTTGAATATAGAGGAATCATAGAGGTAACCATGATTATCATAATGATCATATCTACATCCTCACCCAAATACAAACCTGTTTTCCTGACTTTGCCCTGCAGACAAAGGGCAAAAAAACCTTCAAGAAAACTTTAAATAATCCATGCTGACTCTGTGGTAGGGAAACAAGACTGGGATGGAACAAAAATGGTGTCACTCGTACTCCATTTAATTAAATCCAGCGTGAAGCATATTATTCCCAAACCTGACAAAGTGACGTCAGAAAGTTGCTAGTTTAGACCTACTCACGCGTTAGCGGTGACAATGTGGCGGCAATTAGGCCTGATGATGCAGTAGTCCCAACTCATCACTTCCTGTTTGCTTCCTCCTATTAAACCTCCAAGGCCTGGGTAGTTATGTCATTTAACTACAATAATACAATCATGCTAATACACTTAACATATTCTCTAAGACATGACTGGCACACATGGACAGTCCACAGAAGGACACAACTGTGTCCTACTGAGTTGATACGGCACCTAAAGTCAATTTTCAAGTTAAGTCCATTCTATTTGCATAGCCGTTATTCACAGTTAGAGCCTCAAAGGGCTTCACAGGCCCACATTATATGACACCCCTAGTCTAAGCCTTCCAAAGGCTAAGGGTAAAGACTCCCCTAAACCCAGAGAAGAAACCCAGAGAAGATACGAAGGTCTAACAACATTTGGTAGTAGGGATAAGAGATGAAATGATCACATGAAAGCTGTTTTTGGGAGATTCAGTTCTATATAAAGACACACAAACATAGTCTGGTGCCTGGCCTCAACACTCTATTGTGTTCTACTATAAACTATATAAAGACAAAATAGACGCATAGAAATGTCTGGCGCCCGGTCTTAATTTAGCCCTCAAACTCCGAAAATAGCAGAGAGGAACTTTATAACGCAACTTCCTCTGTGCAATCATTTTAATGAATCTGCTGTAACAAGGCATGTAAAAAAACATCTAAAGAACCATGAAATAAACAAGAAGTTTGTTCCGTCTCGCATGTAAGATGTCGGGGCCCAGGAAGTGGCATGTGGAGCCCACCTGCGGGTGTGTGTGTGTGTGTGTGTGTGTGTGTGTGTGTGTGAAAACATGCTCTGTGGTGCGTGGCGGTGGCGACCGCGGTGCATGAGCAGAAGGATGTGGCAGTGATGTAGCAAAAGACACCGGAAGATGTTTTTTTATAGCGGCCTATAAGTAAGAGGGAAACGAGACGGTTAGCTCGTGAGCAGAGTCAAGGAAAAAAAGACAAGGGTACGATTTTTTGTTGTTGTTCTACTTTCAATGAAATTTAATTTGTGTTTAACAATGCACACACGTTTTAATAAGCTTTATCGGACATATGATCCCAAAATGGGTTCAAATCGAGGCCTCAAATTTTGAAGTAGGCCTACTTGGGCTCTCAGAGCTTTGGTGTGACGTTACGATACACGGTGTAGGCCTACTTTTAATGACCATTATGAGGTTTTGGGATTTTGCAACAATAAATAAGTACAAGTAGGCTACAAGTACATATAGGCAGACCGACAAGTGAACGAGTCGTGCTCTTTCACTTGCCGTACCTGCCGGTATCCAGCAGGTGGAAATAGCGAGCTTTTATTATCAACGAGTCTATCTCTTATAATAGCAAATCATAGAATAACAATAACCCCATTCACTGGATCCTCTTGACTACTCTATTCACGTCAATGCTGAGATCAATGCCTTATTATGTACTACATACAAACGCTGATGTATACAACATGTCTTTGTGTCTATGCCCCCCCGACGCGACAAACGTACACCCCCCCATACAATACACACAAAGGGTTCCATCGTTTAACTTGCAATTCTTCCTGCAGCTGCACATTGCTGTAGCGTTGCGGTAGCGTCACATTGTGGACAATAAAGATTAGTGTCTATGTGATCCTTGAAGTGGGCCTACTCTCCGACACAAATTGCGTAGGTAGGCTCAGATGCAGTACTATTTGTATTCAGGTCAAGAGGAACTCCCCATAAAGTTAAGGAACTAATACATTGGAAAGCAAGTATTCATCAGGTAGGGAGAAAAGGAAACGACAATTAGAAATGTACTCAACTAAGAATACATTATATAGAGAAAGATGTGTGTGTGTGTGTGTGTGTGTGCGTGTGTGGGTGTGTGCGTGCGTGTGTGTGTTAGTGAGATTGACCTGAGCAGTTAAAAGTTTTAATGAATGGTCTAAAAGTGGAAGCTCATTAGTAGACAGTAATAATAGATGTTAGGCATCTCAGGGGCCTCGCAGGGCGTGACTCTGCCTAGTACACATTTAAAGAACCACAAAAGAGTTCTCTATAGGCTATATTTTATTTAAATTTTTATTCATATTGTTTTTAAGAACATTCATAATATGCATTTTTTACTATTTGTATTATTGTTATACTATACTATATATTGTTTATATACTGTATACTTTTTGTTTTACAAATAATAATGAACGTTACCGTTTATATCACACTTTTCAAAATAAAAGTTACAAAGTAGGCTAGTTCACAGTATAAAATCGAACACAGAAAACCAGTAACCATTACCAGAAACCATTAAAAACACAGCAGGGTTAAAATATGTAAAAGAATGTAGACACTTTTTATATCCCAGCCAAGGAAAATCAAAGTACAAATAAATGTTTGCATGAATAAATGTTTACTTGGTACAAATTAATTGTCGGTAGAAGGCATATCAAACTGATATTTTAAATGGTCCTTGTCATGAAGGCATTTTGGAATTTCAGGAATACACTGAAGTTTTAATGCACCCGTGTTAGTTTCCGGATGACACTGTTTTTTGCCAAATCAAACAAGCGGTGAGCCTGAGACAGATTCCTGCAGCAAGCTGACACCGCCACTGACCCTTCAACCATTCAGCATTCCCTGGGCATGGGCCTTAATCTTAGAGGGCCATCTTGGTTCCATCTTAGTTCTGAACACTAGCTAGGTGGTGGAAATGAATGCGGAATTCAGTTCCACCACCCAGCTAGCGTATAGAACCAAGATGGCCCGCTATAGGTTAATGAGGAAGCAAGTATCCAAACATCCAGAGCAGTATAAGTCGCCAATATAATAAAGAAAACATATCCCACGACAGTAGTGGCATCAGATTTCAAACTGTGTCCTTTATACAAACTATTGATATGATTTATTGTTACACCAAATGCATTATACTTATTTAATTCACTATTTAAAGTCTTTCATGGGCTTTCAGGGCTTTCAGGGCTTGCTTTAGGTGCAGGCCCAGGGTGGAATTAATTTATATATAGGGTGCCAAACCATAATGGACTGCCTAATAAAATAGAAATGTAAATGGCTATTTAATGCATAGCCAGCCAGCTCATTGGCTTGTCAAATTATACAGTTGTAGGCATAGGCCTACCGATTTAACTAAATCATTCAACTCAATGGGGGGAAATGAATGGGATTTGTCATTTCATCATTTCCTGTTAGTCTGTGTCTATATATATATATAAATATATGCAGGCTCCACACATGATTGTCTCGAAAATTAAACTGCCTCCATTGTTTGGGCTACGGGTTTCAAGTCAAGGTTGAATAAAGTGTCATCCTATTTCAGGGAAATTACATTGGAAACTGGATTCAGCCACTGTCTGTACTCACAGTCTCGGCTCTGCTCTACTCTACTCTACTCTACTCTACTCTACTCTCGACCTTCTGTCATAGTTAGTCCACTTATGTACCTCTGGTAGCAAAATGTCAATAAACACGCTATAGCTAATGTAATCTTTCTATCTATCTGTCTGTCTATCTGTTTGTCTGCCCGCCTGCCTGTCTGTCACTCTCTAAATTGATGCGTAAAATGTTTTGTCTGGACTGAACTGTTATGTCATCATTCATTCCCCACAGCGTGACAAAGCAAAGGCACCGGACCACCTGTAGAAAACACGGAAGGGACTTTTTTATGAGAACCTAACATGCAGGGACATGGAGATGATGGCAACTAAATACTAACATAACACAACTGACATAACACTGTAACACCGTAAAATTATATCATATTATATGTTATATGCATATATATATATATTGTTTCTTTCTCCCCTTTTTATGAGTCTGTAGTTTTATTTTATTTATTTTCTAATATATGTCTTGTGTCTTTTAGTTCTCTTTGTATATGATCACTCTCGCCCTGTTAGGACAATATGTTCTCTCTCTCCCCTCTCTCTCTCTCGCTCCTTCTCTCCATCCACTTGAGTCTGTGTGTTCCTCCTCCTCCTCCTCCTCCGCCTCTCAATTCTCTCCTTATCCTGCTCTCTCCTTCTCCGCTCTCTCTCTCTTTCTCAGTGTCTCTCTCTCTCTTTCTCTCTTGCAAACTCCTTTTCTCTGAGTCTCTCTTCCACACTCTCTCTCTCTCTCTCTCTCTCTCTCTCTCTCCCCTTCTGTCTCACTCTCTCTCCATCCCGATATCTCTCCATCTCTCTTCCATTCTCTTTCCTTCTCTCATTGTCTCCCATTCTCTCT